>VZTB01017772.1:24321-67939 GCA_013397245.1 Thryothorus ludovicianus | reverse complement strand
CATCCTGCTATTTTTCAGGAGATTTGACTTATTTATATCAAGGAGATTCTAACTGGGGTTTACCCTAACACTTTGCCTAAAAGCCTTTAGGGGATTTCAACATTCATTTTCGCATTCCTGCAAAACATGTTAGATATTAAAGAAAAAAGGATTTTAATACTTGTATCTCTACTTAGGAGATTCCACATACTGAAAAGCAATTTTCTGAAAAGTTCACACAGTGACCACAGATGTATTAACATTGATAATTCCAATGATAAGAAGACTCAAAGCTCTTGGGGGTCTTTTCCACCCTTAGTGATTCTGTGATTCCAGGAGAGAATTCCTGGCCATATCACAGAAATTCAGGTGTGTCCTGGTCATTTTGGCATGGGAAAGGTCAGCATGGATGTCCCTCAAGGACAGCAAAATCCCCCTCTGTATATGGGATCTCCACCTCCAGAGGACTCCCAGAACAGCCACAACTCACAAACTTGAAGTTTGTCACAACTTCTGATTGGAATTATTTACCTTTCCCACTTTCTTTCCAGTAAAACTGGGAGTCTACACTGGCTGTCTGACAGCCACAGGAGGGTTTTGTTTAAATGCACTGGAATTAATTTGTCTGATCTCTGTGAGCTGCGTTAATGGCCAGGGCAGGAGGCAGCCAGTTATTTGGATATTTTCTGGCTCTGGGAGAGGTTAAGTGAGGACAGTGCTGAGAGCTGCATTGAGATTTGGCAGCCCCAAAGGGGAAGCCTGTCTCAGAGAGCAACCGCCTGTTTTTCAGCTGGAAATATATTTCCTCAGCTGTCTCTGAAAGTAAAGGTTAAACTTAATTTAAAGCAGAGCTTTAGCAGCCTGGAAAATAAAAGTAGCAAGAAAAAAACTTGTTTATCTTTTCCGCCACTCTTAATGTCATTTCCTCTATCACTGTCTTTTCTATCATTGTGACCTCTCCCCATCATGCCTTAAGAAAGACTTTTTTTTAAGTCTCAATAAACAAGTCATTCAGCATTTCTTCCAACCACCATGAAGACCTTCCAGATTTCCTTACTAAATCCAGGAAAAGAATTCACCTGAGTACCCCTTGAGTTTTCCTGCTACTCCTGTCACTGCCCTCTTATGCAGAGCAATAACCATCCCCACGTGATTCACTCGTTGAGGAAAAAAAAAATGGAAATGTAAAATAATACATGGGAATCACAGCTTGTGGTAACTGGAAACTTGTCAGCAGCAGTGATAAACAAGATTTGAGCTGGGATGATTTAAAATTTTGTGTTTTACTGGGGGAATGAAAGGCAAGGCAAGAGGTCTGCTTGCCTAGAGTCACACCTGTGCCAAAACATGGAGCTTCCATCTGGAGTGGCCAGGAAAAGAGGGGAGAGAGGGACAAGTGAGGAAAGGAGATGACAGGTTTTGGGTTAACCTTATGCTAGAGTATATAACATGAGATCCAGGATAAAATGCAAAAGAAAGATAAATCCAGCAGCCTTTGATGGGGCCTGCACTGATTATGGACACAGTCAGTACCATCAAACATCCCACAGTGCAGATAAAAAGAGGTTCTCAAAAGGAATTTCCTAATGCAGAAAAACTGACAGCAAGAATAAAATAATCACATATAAACACACACATACACAAAAAGAAGGTAAAAATCTTAGAATTTGAGTTTTCCCCCTCTCCCTGTATAAATATGTACAATAAATCTAACAGAGCAGGGGCAAATGAGGAGGGATCTTGTCTGATTGGGTCTGATCACTCAGCTCTGCAATTACTGAATGTAACTTGGACTCAGGGAGGATGAGATGCAGGATGACAATTGACCTTTGAGAGCCAAAGAAAGCAAGCCAGGATCTCATTAAAACCCTGAGTTTACCACTCAGCAGTGATTATTCACAGACACAAAGGTTGGGGTTTGAAGAGGGTCATTGTGACCATCTCATCAGCCTGGTAGTGACTCAGCTCTGCTGTCCTGGTAGAGCTGGACACTGTAAGAAAATATCCTGCTTGGTTTAAGGTGTAGGGATGGGAGCTCAAACACAGTCAGATTCTATCACCATCTGAGCCAGTTGTTTCCAATGTCAATAAAGAGAATCTTTCTGGAGTGAGGGTTATTGAACCTCAGCAGGGCAAATGAATCACACTTCCAAGTGCCTGATGTCTTCCAGGGATTCAGAGGGAAGCTGTCAGTGGTTAGCTCGAGGTGACAACTGCACAGCAGACACTGAAAGTGTAATTTAACACTAAACACTGTTGTGGGGGGACAACAAGTCAAGTAAGTGTTGTCCTCCTCCATTTTCACACATCATTTCCTGGGTGTGTGTGGTTTCCTGGGGGTGCAGAAGAGCCAAGTGCTCACCACAAGTGAACCCCTGGAAGGAAGCACAGATGGACAGCTGGGTTCCAGGCATCATCCTGTTGGATTCCCATAGACCCACAGATTTTGGAAAGCAGGTCCAACTTGTCCTTGCCTCCAGCCAGCTCCCCACGTTCTTTGGCTTCCCTCACCCAGGACAGCAGGTAAGGACACAGCCTTCCCAACATGAGTAAAATCATCAGGTATGGTCAGCATTGGCTTCTCAGTGGGGATCTCTCTTCTTGGAATGGGACAAGAACCACGTGGATACAGTGAGAATGGGTGAGAAGGAAAAGAAAACCTCTGTCTCTGTACTTCAGCTTTTGTGGTCCCAAATTCCTTCTTACCTCCTGGGAAGGGGTTAGAGGTCAGGAGAATCTTTCAAATCTCTTCTCTGGTCCTTCCATGCCTGGGGAAAGAGAAGAACTTTCCTCTCCTAGGCCATAGGTTCAACTGGAATGCCAAGGAATGCTGAACTAAGACCATGCTGCAGGACTGAAAACACAGGTTGGAATCATTTGTCTTCTGACAGGTGTGAAGGCCAGATCAGATTATGATGATGCTCCTTTCTGCCTTACAAAGTTGAGATTATTTAAAAACCAGCACTCCAAAAGGGGCCAGAGGACCCACACTGATGGGTTGGCTTCTCAGTGCTGAAGTGCAGAGATGTGGCTGAGCCTGTGCAATTTCACCTGACATCCAGAATATCAGTTATAGCAACAAAAATGAAACCATTGCTTGTCCTTGATCTAAGGTGACTGTAATCACAGCATAGTGCCCAGAACCTGCCCAATGGTTTTAGGCACTGAAAATTATTGTAATGAGAAAGCAGACAATAAATCCTGGCAGTGACAAGTGTGTTGGTTGTGGCTAATAATCTTGTAAAGGGCAAGTTTGGATTAGGTATTAGGAAGAAATTCTACAGTGTGAGGGTGGTGAGGACCTGGCACAGGTTTTCCAGAGAGGCTGCAGTTGCCTCAACCCTGGAAGTGTCCAAGGCCAGGTTGGATGGGGCTTGGAGCAACCTGGGACAGTGGAAGGTGTCCCTACACATTGCAGGAGGTTGGAACTAAATGATTTTTGAGGTCACTTCCAATCCAAACCATTCTGTGATTCTGTGATTCTGTGATTCTGTGATTCTGTGATTTCGTTTGCCTCACAGCAAGGCCAAGGTACTCCAGTGCTACAACACCACAGGGAGTTCATGTCTGTGAGTCCTGGGAAGGCTCCATCCCCTCCATCCAGCCCAGAGCAGGGTCTGTGTGATCATGCCATGCTCTCAGTGGGAGCTACACCAGCCACAGTGGGGCAGAAGGGATGAAAACTTCATTAGCACTGTCCATGTCTCTTCATCTGTTCAGTAAATCCTACCCAAAAACAATGTAGAGAGAGAAGTTGATTTGTCTTTGGGTCCATCCTCTCCCATTTCTTTATTCAACCTCTCAGACTCTCCCCTCCATCTTCACTGCTGTCCTTGGCCTTCCACATTCCCACCCATCTCAGAAGTTGTTGTTTTTAAAATGTAATTTTATTTCTCTTAATTGCATTCCAGATTGTGAGGGAGGCTGGCAATCTGCTCTTCCTCCTGGACAAAGAGGCTTTTTGATTTTTTGAATTTTCATTAATTTGTCTTGAATGCTCATGAAACCATGTCTGAGAAATCCCATCACTCCATCAGCCTGAGGATTTTCTACCCATTTCTGTGCATTAGGTTAATGGAAAATACAGTGTCTGTATAGCTGGAGGTTTATATAATTTTCCTGCGAATTTGAATTCCCACATGTACACACAGTTTTACTCTTTTCCCTTGGGGAAAATGAAAACAAACCACTTCATTTCTGCTTAAAATCACTTGAACCCATTTGTTTTGTTTTGTTAAAGAGAAACAAAGCATTTTGCTTGGGTCATGCTGACCTCATACTCTGCCTATTTTCGTTATACTGGGACTTTACAAAAATGTTTTCTGGTGTCTTAGACCTTTTTCTTCAGCTGGGAGGCAACATTCCAAGATGAACAACATTTTCCTAGGTACACCCTAGACCTTGACTTGCACTGTGTCCACGTTCATGCAGTAAAAGAGGGGAATGCAGTGCCTGGCTGGAGGTAGAGGGGAGCTTGATATCATTAAACCCAAACACAGATGGTCTCTGACAGCCCTGAAAGATTCAGGTTAATTGCTGTGGAAAAATACTCCACAAAAAAATAACAACAACCCATAACAAAAAATTATAATTTTTTTTAAAAATCAAAAGACAAACCAAAACTAAACAAACAAAAACATTATTAAATCCAGGAATTTGAAAATGTTTCCTTTGGACTAGAAATATCAAAATAAGGTCTTTGCAGAGACATGTTTAAAGGGAGGGACAGCTGTTCTGGAAATGAGAATATTTCAGACTGGTTTTGACTAATTTGGGAAGAAAATAATGGCATTTTTCTGGGCCCCCAGCTCTTGTTTCGACTGCCTGTAATTCAGCCCCACATCCAGCAGCTCCAGCCTTTCTGGGAACTGGGCAATCACATCTTTCCTGAGAAACACAGTTTGCCCAGGCTCTTTGGAGGTTGGCTCCTGTGCTGGTGGGTGCAAGAAGAGATGGACCAAGTTTGAGGAAAGCCCTGCAAGAAAAATGGGGGAAAAGGATCTGTGGAGAGCTTGTAGAGCTCCAAAGAGGAAACCATGAGAGTGGACTTGTCTTTGTCTAAAAGGAGGAGGCACAAGTCAAAATTGGAGTGCCCAGCTGATGCCTGCACCAATGATTCCCTTTCCAGGATCATATGAGAGGTGTGAGTCACACGCTGTCCCCATCCCTACCTTGGAGGGGTGAAGTGCAGCATCGCAGTTTGCAGGGCACTCGACTGGAAATAATCTCTTTGGGACAAAAAGGCGTTTTTGGAAGCGGCTGCCGTTTCCAAACGCCAGCATTTGGGAGCGTGCAAAGAATGACAGTCACAGGAACTGGGATTTGAGCAGGAAAAGCAGTGCCAAGTGCTATATTTGGGCATGATTATTGCTGTGTTTGTTGTTATTATTATCACCGCTCCAATCATAGTTCTGGTTGGAGACCATGCTTGAGATCAGATCTCCTTTTAGCGAGGGCTGTCTGCAAATATTGTGAGAAATGGTCCCTTCTCCCAGGGCAAAAATAAACAAAAATGTTAAAAAATATTCCTTTTCAGTAATAGCAAGGTTGCCCTGTGTGTACAAGGAGAGGGGACTTCAGGATACGCAAGAAAGTTCTGATAAGTGCTGCCCAAATCTTCTATAGGAGAGATAGTTCCTCTTATCAAGGAGTTTTATCTCCTAGAAGATAAGAAAGAGGGAAGTACAGCCATCTCCCTCTGAGGCACAGGGAGATGAATCAACTCACCCCAAAACCTACCAAAAGATCTCCCTAAGCTCAGCCTTCCTAGTTCAGAGGAGCAAAAACCTGGTTTCTTCTAAACTGGAGTTTGGTCACTGGTGGTTTTGGTTACAGATGTCACTACCTGGACCACATGGCCCAGGAGAGCCCATCTCTTAAAGTCAAGCTTCCAAGGAGACTCACTAAGGGAATCTGGTTGGGCTGATCTCCTTAGGGATTCCATGTCAATCACAGCCCAGCTGATGTTTTTAGGGACTACTTTAAAATAAGCATCTGTTCTTTAGGGCACCAGAGTATTGGAGTGCACAGGAGACCGACAGTGCCTAAGGTGACACAGGGACAGGACACAACTGTGTAAATATAAGCATTGTGTGTCATTCCTGTGATTCTGCACTTTCCCAGCAGCTGTCTCCAGCTGCTCCTCCTCAAGGCATGGATTTCTCACAGACTTCTGTCACGTCTGTCTGAATCATGTGGGGACACCTCAAGTGACATCAGACACCTCTGTTTAAGCAGCAGATCCTTCTCTTTGTGCAGGTGGCTCCACCAAGCACTTGGAGCTGCCAAGAGTCAGGTGAGGTGTTCTGCCTTTCCTGAAACATCTAAGCAGCACAAATACAAAAAAGAAAATTATTCCCTTTTGGAGTGGCAGCTGGAAAGTGGGAGGTCCTCACACATGGCACAGGACATTTCTGTTGGGAAGCTGAATCGTGTCCACATTCTCTGAGAGAAATCCTTTCCATCCAGTGCGTCCTTCTCTGCTGGGTTTGAAAAATCTCTCATCCTCTCTCTTATGAGCTCATCTGTTCTTGTGACTATTTTGCAGCAGCATCCCAAATGACTTTCCACAGGAAAAGGATCTGTTTCATGGGTGAGGGAAGTGTGGCACAGAGAGGGGAGCTGAGATGCCTGTGGTGATCCAGAAGGCAGAGCTGGGAGCAAAGCCCAGTCTTCTTGACCATCAACCCAGGCCCTCTAACCACAAGGTGTAGCTCTGCATCCCATCCTCTGATCCCCAGATCCAGCACTGGGGTCAGTGCACTCCAGCTGAAGGCTGCTTTTTTCCTGTAACCGGAGGTTGAAAAGTAGTGAAGTTTCCAACATTCATTTTATCTAAACCCCTAAGCCTCACTCCTGAAGTGACTGGAGGACAGATGTCCATCCCATTTACATTTTGGGGCCCTCAGAGGAAAGTTTGAAGCACGTGATTATATCCCACTGCTTTGATGAGCTCGGAATTCCCACTCCCATTTGCTGCTGGGCACTGAAAATTTGAAAATTCCCTCTGCCCGTTCCCCCTCCAGGCTGCATGCATTGATATTCTCCACCACCCCAGTGCACTGATGTGACTCTGTGCACTGAATTTCAATTAGTGGGTAGGGGGTACAGTCCTCATGCAGAAATCCATTAGAAGCTGCTTGCTATTGAAGGGCAGTGAGCAGATAAATGTGATTGTCTGCGAGTCTGAAAACAAAGGGAACGTGCTGTGATTTCACTGGAAGAAAGGTACTGTCAGTGGAAATGGTTCAATATGAAAACTACTCTCAGCTGCTGCATTGAAAAGTCTGAGAAAATTGAGATGAATAAGTAAAGCAATTTAGCTAGGAAGGGGAAAAAAAAGGAGGGGGGAAAAAGGAGCTTTATTTTATTAAATTACATCTGTAGCTTTCCCTTTTTTTAAAATTCATGGGATGGTTGAGACAAAGGTCAGGAGTTTCATTCTTCAAAGTTGATGTTCAAGCCCCATGCACAGCAGTTCAGAGCAGAGGTTACCTTTTCACACTGTGTTCCAAATGTGCCAGACATCCCTGGGGCTTCCTGGGCAGCCTCCTAAGAATTTTCTGACAGATTCATTCAGCTTTAGCTGGAGCAGCCACTTTCCCTGAGTGCAGGTGAGTCAAATAAAGCCTCTATAAAGACCTGTGGGTGGCTGAGTGCTAAAGGAGATGTTATCCCTGTGGATCCAGCCCTTAGCATTCCATTCTTACCACCCTCATTGTGGGGATGTCCCTCGAAGGGGACACCCAGCATCAACCAGTATGACCAGTCTGGCTTCCAGCTGCCAGCCCCAAAGGCAGCAGATCCTGTTGTTGTGACCCTGTGGATCCTGGGTCATATCCTCCAGCTCCACGTGGATGTCTCATACCTGGGGGTGAGTTTGAGCTCCTGAACCAAGGTCCTGAAGTGGGGTGAGATTATTGCCAACCCCATCCCTAAACAGCTGGGCAATTCACCTGGTGTTGGTGAGTGCAAAAGCTTTGCCAGCAGCAATCCCCACAAGCTGTGCTGGCATCTTCACCTGCAGGTCCTCAAAAAGGTGTGATATTAATTTAGTTTGAATTCTTCATAATGTTTCTCAGTGGTGGAAAAGCCCAATTCCCAGCCAGGGCGGGAATCAGCTACAAACTGACTCAGACTCATCTCTGGGTGACTCATCTTCACCTTCCTGTGCCCTCCAAATGTGAGATTTCAACTTTCCTGCCCTGCAGGCTCCATTCCCCAGCCTTCAAACAACAGCCACTGCACAACACATCTGTCTCTAAGTGTCACAGCTATAATTTGCACATTAGTTCAGCCCTCCAGAGTTTTACAGAACCACTAAATAGCAGGGATGACTTTTGAAAGCAGGGAAGGAGTCCATTGATGGTGTTTTCTGCACTCTGTCCTCCTTTGAATTTTTCATAGACTGGCAGGAAGCAAGTTTGTCATTCCAACACAAACTTTATGCCCAAAACACACAGTTTTCTGCATGGTCCATGTTGGTATCAACACCAGTGTTTGAAACAGGAAACAGGTGAAATGAGAAAAGAATCACACCACAAGTGTAGAGAATTTTTAACTGCCAGAACACTTCCCTCCTGCCCTTTATTTCTGCTCTCACCCACAGCTGTGTGGCCTCACTTCTTTGAGGCTTCCTTTCTTGACACATCCAGATCCCACTAATCAGCTCTTGCAGGCAGACACAAAAACCCCACTTGTGGTCTCTTTGCCTTGTGGAGTTGGCTGGGACTAAATTCAGGGGTTTGATGCAGTTGGTTGTTTCAATAGCACAGAGGCACCCAGGGGTCACTTGAGACATCCATGGGTAACAGAAACACCTGGAAAGGACTTGCAGATGTGACACATCATCTGTGGGAGGTCAGGAGCAGAGGAAGAAGGTGGGGAGTCCCACTTTGGAGCAAATATCTGTAAAAGTTCGGAATCCTGCACTAAAATATACAAATAGTTCTATAGTAGAACATAAGTCTTAGGCATCAGAATGAAAATAGTGTAAATTCCTATTGCTCTTCCTGCTTATACCCCCAGATTTTTCCACCCAAAACACATCACATGGTATCCATTTTCCCTTGACTTCTAAGCTTCCATTCACCTTCTGCATCAGGTTCACACATCCCTTCCCATCAGGACAAGGTTGCACATCTGCTCTCATTTCTCACCCTTCCCCAGCCACACAGCCTTTTCTGCAGGAATAACTCAATGCCTCCATCCACATCCCAATTCCTGCTCCAGGACACCCTGTTCCCTGCCTGGCAGAGCTTCACTCTAACGCCTCCTTAAAACAGACACTGGAGCATCAGTTTTAGGATGACACATCCCATAATGGAAACAAACAAGGGGAAAAAGTTCAGCAAAAACTAAATTTGGATTGGTGCACGTTGTGTCACCACTTAAAGACCTGAAGACCTGGTGGGGCTGAAGGAGACCCCAGCCTTCAGTGGGTTGTTTTTTTTCTGTTTTTGCAGAGAGCACAATTTTATGGGTGCTGATTTTACTTCAAAAATCACGTGGTAAGAAATATGCGTGTCCTGTAGGCTAAATAAAAGCACTGAGAAACCCCTTGTGTGTGGCTGATCCTTTTAGGAGGGCAGATGAGCAGTTGTGATCAGGTTTCACCTTTCCACCACATATTAATACAGAGTATGCCACATTTTTAGGCTATTTACTAGAGAGAGAACGACCAGAAAAGCTGTTTCTGTCTCCCATGGCACTTTATTTTTCAACTGGGCTATAGCAACGAAAGATAAAACTGGAATTGCAGGGCTGGCCAAAATATTGGAGCAACATGAAGTCATGTGGCATTAATGCACCCGAGAGCTTAATGCTAAACTTTTCCTTTAATCATTAATCATCTTGTAAATAGCATTAATCTGAGTCTCGAAAGATTTACTCTGCAAAAGGCTTTGATCCCAGGCTTTTTGGGGAATAAAGCCCTTTGGGAGTGAATTTGAAATCACTTTCATTCTATTGAATATGATGAATTAAGGAGAACCAGCATCTCCAGTTTTCACTGTGCTTTAAAAGAGGACAAAAATTTCTTCAGAGTTAGCCAAAAAAAGGGGAAATTGCAAACACCTGAATTCTCCTGATTTTATCCAAATTTTTTTTTCCAGACGTACTCACAAGAGATTATGCCAACCTTCACTGCCTTATCCAGAGTCAGCTGTTCCAGCTTCCCAGAGCATATCAGAAGTTGGCAGGAGGCAGAGATAAGCCTTGCAGGAGGTCAGAAAGAGTTCAAAAGAGCAGAACGAGGACAAAAGGCAAGAAGCATCCACGATAAAAAAATGCAAATGCATGAGACTGAGCAGAAAGGCTCATGAAGTGCAGCTGTATCCGCTCACTCTGAGCCTTGTGGAAGGACAGGTTGTCTGGACTGTGCAGCTGCAGGACTCAGTGAGGGATGGAGACTCAGTGATGGATTAGCCGCAGCAGGAGAGCAGGGGAAGAGTGGTCTGACAACAGCCCCTGCAAAATTCCCATCTGCCTCAACCCATTTACACCCGCAGAGTTCAGTTTAAGAGATGCAATCAAGACACAGCACCAGCTTTGGGGTTTCTGAGAGGCTGGAGATTATAAAAAGCTTCTCTCGGTAACTTTGAGAAACTGGAGAAGAGGTTCATGATTTCTGGTGCAGGCCAATCTCATTGGGATGTCCCTCTTAAATTTTTTCACACACCACTCCAGAACCTCTATACTGCTCATGAACATCCCTCAGAGGCAAGAGATGTTCTTCCTGGCTAAAGAGCTTTTGATTTTAGACAAAAAAGCTGTTAAAAATTACATGGCAAGGGTGGGCACAAAATGAGCCACGCTGTGAAAGGAAAGGAAACTTAAACCAGCAACTTCCTCCTCGTGGCAGGCTGCAGTGTGCTGCCACGTACAAGGGATTTAGAGAAAAGTGTGAATGTGGCCTTTCTGCTCCATGGCCAGGCACATCCAGTGTTGGAAACAAAGTCCTGGGCTCTCTCTGCGCTCACACTCCATATCCCCAGTCAGGGCTGCAGTTGCAGAAGTGAAATCAGATTAAATTCTGCAGTCCTTCAGCACAGGTGAACGAAAGCTTTGTATCAAAAAACATGTGATGCTGCAAGTGACGGCAAACTCAGACCACAGGCAAAGTTCCCACAGTGAAGTGAAACTTAGATTTCTTCACCAGATCAAGCAGAAGCACGCCAGCTTTACCTGAAAACATCAGACAGACATTTTCTCTTCATTGATGCAGAAGAGGACAAAACTTCTCTTCTTTTCTGGTCATCTGCTTGTCTATACAAAGCCCTGCAGTCCTGTAAGTAAGATGAACTCATGTGGGAAAACAGGAATTAAAAGTAAGAAAAAAAAGTTTAAAAAATAAATAGCCTTGGGGTTTTGTTTGTGGTTTGGTTCTGTGGGTTTTCTTCATTTTTTTTTCAGAAGCCACAGTCTGCCTTAGTCCCGTGTGCTTTCAGACACTCCACCAAGCCACCTGGAACAGGGGCAGCTCAATCTGAATTTATACTCAGTGCAGACCATCAGGGTCTCATGGGTCCTTGGTTTCACTTCTCACCTCTAGATTGTCCCCTTTCTTCTACTTATCTACTGACAAAACACCTCTCACCAATACAGTGAATAAAAATGAGAAAGAAAAGTTAAAATTGCATAGATTTTAGCAAAGAGTGACTATAAAAAGGTGCATCACAGATTTAAAAAAAAGATATGTTTACAAAATCTTTTTCACTGTGATCATTTGCTGAATTAATGCAGAATCCACAGCAAGCTTCTGCCCATCTAAAGCTCTGATTCATGCCAAGACCACTCTCTCAGCCCAAGTCCTGACCCTTTAAAGTCACTGGGACACCAAAATCCAGTCCTAACCCACATACTGCAAGGTTGGATCTGCTAGGAAAATGAAGAGAGATGGTAATTATTCCCCATCCCCCCACGGAGGCACTGATTGCTCTCTCAATTTTCTGAAGTGATGAAGGAAAGGACAGTTTACAATCCAAGACCTCGGGTCACATTCGAGCGTGTTGCCTCCCTTTTCCTTTACATCCTTAGGGAACCATCACAGGGAAATATTCTGCCTTAATTTGTCAATCAAGCTGAATATTGACATTTAACCCAAGGCCACGTTTTGCTCCGAGCACTGTCCAGCTTCCCATAGATTCCTACAGGAAGCTTCTAACATCTTTCACCTTAATATTTACTCCTTTTCCTTCTGCTGACATTTCCTGGCTCTTCACCTTCCACATGACTCAGAGATTTCCCGGACCCTGACTTGGCAGTGACACCAGCTCTGAGAGCTGAAGTGAATAAACACCACTCGTTCTGTCAAACTGGAATTACGGGGCAGGCAGGGGGAGAGGTTGTTTGGCTTTTTCTCGAGTGAGGATGTTGAGTTTCCTCTAAAACCACATTTAGACCCAGGCTGCAGCACGCCTGCTGTAAGGAATCATTGTGATTTTAATGACCAAAGGACAGAAAGGGGGTCACAGGGCTTTGTTTTGTCCCGGGTGTCTCAAGAGACAGAAGTATGTGTAAAGCAAACTGTGCTGCAGAACACCTGGTATAGACATAAGGCAAAAGTCCAGCAGAGCTTCGAGGTGATTTCCGTGTCCTGAAGTCACCTCTGAGGGTGACTTCATCTCCAGGAGATTCAGTGACTTAAAAAAAAAAAAACAAAACAGAACAGAACTGAAGATATTTCAGACATGCCCAGCATCTACCTGCTCAAGCAAACATCAGTAACTCTATAAATACATCTGCTTTCCCCGCTTGATGTTGTACATTCACTTTTTATTTTGAAAAGGAGCAAATATCTCATCCTAAACGGGCAAGGTGGAGCAGTGCTGGGACAGCATGTGAATGTCAGAGAGTCATAGAATTGTTTGGGTTGGGAGAGACCCTAAAAATCATCCAGCTGTAACCCCCTGCCATGGGTGCCCCCCACTAGATCAGCTTTCTCAGGGTCCCACCCCTCCTGGCCTTGAACAGTTCCATGGAAAATTGCAGTATTGATATTCTCTATAGTGGGTTTCAGCACAGCAAATTTTGCACCAGCTTAAACACAAGTCCCCTAAAATTCTTCATCATTTCAAAGATTCTGAGTTTCCACTGATATTTACTTGAAATCACAACTTTTCTGTATTTTTTTTGTTTGTTTGTTTGTTTGTTTGTTTTTCCTTGCTGGGTTTTTCAGGTTCACTTCCCTGATATCTCAATTCCCCACTTGCAACCACATCACCTTTTCTTTCCAGGACAAGGTGACACACCTGCAAGCACTACCTGGGGCTGTGACTCAGCTCTGGCAGGAGTCACGAGCCCCAGGGACCTGCCAGGCCACAGGTGACACGTGTCCTCACAGGGGTGAGTTCTGAGCTGTCACGAGAACAAGGCGTGAGCCTGCTGGAAATGAGAGCCAGGCATCTCCTGAGAGCACAGGGCCAACGAGATTACAGAGCTGGGGAGGTTCCTGCAGCATTTCCAGGCTGCAACAGGTGACTTTTAATCTGGTTTGTCAGCAGGTCGTATGAATTTCAGAGCAGTAATTGAATCTACTTCACCCCGTAAGAAAACAACTCAAAAAATTGAAAAGAAAAAAAAAAAATCAGACTTCATAACATAAGCAAGATGTTATGAGAAACGCCCCGGAGTTCTGGTAGAGATATTTGTTTTTTCAGCCTGGATTTCTTCTTTTTTTTTATTTTCTTCTTCTTTTTCCTTTTTGGGTGTGTTTTTTAATCTTTTAATAACTCTGTCTGGAATTATTTCTCTGTGAAAACTGCCACCCTGCTCATAAAAGGTAGAAATAATATTCTAAGCAAATGCAAACAGGCAGTTTTTCAATGTCTAAACTATTTGGGGAATTTTAGGTTGAGAGACCAGAGCAGACATGTTCAGGTAGGGAAATCTCACCTGGTGTTTCAAGGAAAGATTTTGGCAAGTATCAGACTTTCAGGGCAGGGATTTTGGGCTGGCTTTTCCTCCAGGGCTGGTGATTTATTGGCCAGGTATGGCAAAAATGGGTCAGTAGCACCTCTGCCCCTCTGTCATGGCTGCAGATTGAAGCTCCTCTCCCAGATGCTTTCCTCATTTCTGGGCCTGGCCTTGAATGTGACAAAACACCTCGTCAGTTCTTGCAGAGGTGAGCCTGTCCTCTGTCCTGAGCCCTCTCAGCTCTCCCACTTTATCCCCTCCAGTGTCTCCAGCACCTCCATGCCTGTTTCTCACAGGTCCCAATTAATTTCTGCACATTTTCCTCACTGGTGTTCAAGGTCAGCGCTTTACACTGAGTAGCTGAGACCCAGTGTGGAAGAAACAGGGTTCAGAAGAGGCAGCAGTTTTGTCCAGAGCTGAGGAACCTCACTTTCCAAGCAGCTCAGACCAAGACTTTCCCCCCAAGCTCAGCCCTTCCCGTAAGTATTTGTTGACTCAGGTCACTGGAAGGCTGTCCTAGGAGCAGGCTCTCACATTCTGCTCAGTCACTGCTGGCAGTGCTTCATGTGGACCAGCAGTGGGATCCTGTACAGCTGCTCTCATGCTCATCCTGTTTTTACATGTTTGTTTCCTTTAATTTCAGGGATGACATTGGCCTGATCCTCTCTCATCCCACTCTTGTGCTCATCCTGTGCACTGTGGGCTGGAACCAGAGAGTACAAACACAAGCCTTGCACTTCTTTGTAGAAAACAACATAAAAATGACTAGTCAAGGGCCATCTAGCCCAGTATTTTGGCTTACAGCAGTGATTTAAGGGAAAATATGACAAGATAAACACATGGTCACATTTTTCCTGAATGCTGTCCCAGTGAATTTGTGCAAATAACTTTCAAAACCCTGAAAGCAGCAGGACTGTGTCCGTGGCTTATTTGGTGATGGAAAGCATGTCCCTGGCAATGGACAACATCTGTGGATACACAGAGCTTTGCTTTTTCATCCTCTGTGCTTTAAAAAGAATGAGGTGAAGGTGCTGCAGCTCCCAGAGCAGCACCAGGATAGGGGTGAAGGTCCCAGGGAAGCAGGAGAGCAGCACCCAGCACAGAAAAGCCTCAGGTGCTAACATTTCCTTTTCTATAGTCAGATTTGGGTTATTTGGGGATGTCTAATGGGACTACTACTATCAAATAAATAGGATTTTGTCTGAGCTGTGTTACTGGAATAACTCTGAAGGATAGTCCTGTTGCATGAGCAGCAAAGGGAGAATCCAGATGTTTGATGTGCTGGCTAAGAAACTCTTTGTGTCCCCAGAAGTTGTCGCATTTATGTTGTACATCCTCATGGGCAGACGTTAGATTTTGCTGCCAGGTGTGTTGGTTGTTTTAGAGTTTGACTGCAAATATCCCAGAAGAGAGTCTACAATGTGGCTGTCACTCTGTCATTCCTGATGGGGAAAAAAAAAACAACAAAAACACAAAAAAACCCCACACAAAAAAAAAACCCAAAAAACAACCCAAAACAAAAACTGAGGCTTTAAAGACAACAGAATCATTTTGGAATTTAAATGGTGTGGGTAAAAAATCTTGAAGAAGTGTGAAAAAGAATCTGGAACAGGCTCCCCAGGGAAGTGGTGGAGTCACCATCCCTGCCAGTGTTCAAAAAACTTTGTAGATGTGGCACTTCTCAATATGATTTAGTGGGCACGGTGGTGTTTGGTTGAAGGTTGGACTTAATGGTCTTGGAGGTCTTTTCCAGCCTTAATGATACTGTGATTCTGTGATATTACAGGATCAAATAACTCTTCCTTAAACCATAGAAGCTACAGGAAAAATTGCTTTAAATGACTGAAACAGTCAGTGCAATGTCAAGATTTGGTTCAGGTCTGGCTGCAAGGGAAATATGAACACTGCCAGCCTGTGTGGTGAATATTTGTTTCTCAGACAAGCTGCTACTTGAACAAAGCCTGCTGAAGCAAAATAGGTCCCCTCACACCACTTCACTGGAATAATCCTGCAGAGAAATAATTTTTGCCTGGCCTCTTGCAGAGAAGCAAAGGATTCCGTGGGTATATGAAAAGCATCACTTGGAAGACCTCAGTATGCTTAAAGTTTGGGTTTTGGCACAATCATGGAAGCAAAACTCGCTTGAGAGTGCCTTGGAGCCTCATCACTGTCCCTGTGGGAGCTTCCTTCTGCCTGTATCCAGCAGCCTGGAAAGGTAAAGCCAATGTCAGCAGGAGTAATCTGACACAGAGGAGGGAGCCTTCAATGAGACTGACCCATTAACCCTAATCTCTTAATTACCCCGCCATTGATCAGGAAGTGTGCGCTAATTAGCAGAGAGTTAGAGCAGAAATTCGCACCCTGAGTCACGATTATCAACACATCCTCCCAGGCCTCACAAAGGCTGGGACTGCAGCAGGCGATGCTATTGTGTCCCTCTCCTTTTGGGCAGAAATAGCTCACCAGAACATGAGAAAATGAGTCTGGTCACTTGTCATGCCACCATGGTGTCCTTGTCAGCTGCTTTAGTGGCAACCTGGTCCCAAAAGAGTTTTTTGTGACAGAAATGTTATTATTGAAACACAGAACGGATTTGTTGGAAAGGAATCTTAAAGATCATCTCATTCCACCCCGCTGCCATGGGCAGGGACACTTTCCACTGAACCAGAGTGCTCCAAGCCCCATCCAACCTGGCCTTGGACACTTCCAGGGATCCAGGGGCAGCCACAGTTTCTCTGGACAACCTGTGCCCTCCAAGTGAAGATTTTATTC
Organism: Thryothorus ludovicianus; assembly: GCA_013397245.1. Lineage (NCBI taxonomy): Eukaryota > Metazoa > Chordata > Aves > Passeriformes > Certhiidae > Thryothorus > Thryothorus ludovicianus. The sequence continues at coordinate 51,274 of VZTB01017772.1, read as the reverse complement.
CTAATATGAAATTCAAACCTATTCTATCAGTTTAAAGCCATGCCTCCTTGTGCTATCACTGCATGCCTTTGCAAAAAAATGTCTCTCCAGCCTTCAGGGTCAGCCAAGCAGAAACCAGCCTTGTTTTTTGGGTGACACCAACTCAAAACCTTGGGGAATAATTCTCATTTATGTAGTCTCATTTTCTTATGCAAAATAACCTGTAGCCCCTGCACAAGGTAAAGCAGCTGTGTAGCAATAACTTAAGACCATCAGGCTGCAGGATCCACTTTGGATCCACATCTCCCTTGCTTTCCCCAGCCTCCCCCTTGTTCTGCAGGGCTGTAAGTCCTTGTGGCCCTCTGTAATTGATCCTTGAAGAGATCTCCCACTGAATTTCTGTAAGTGACACATTTGCTCCTCCTCAGAAGGGATATGGGCTTCATCCAGCCACATGTTCACCTGGAGGGGTTCGTGGGGAGGTTTTGGGGAAGGGGATTGAAAAGTTTCACCAGGGGAGGACCAGCTCTTTCCCCAGTGCTGCTCTCACCAAGATAATGGGAGTTTCTGGGAAGGAAAAGCTTCCCTCCTGAGCTCTGCTGGGCCCAAGAGAATGGCAGGTCCATGGGAAGATCACTCTACTGTTGCTGCATGATCACACCTGGGTTTTATTTCAGGAATTCTTAGAAGACTTCTTTAGGCAGGCACAAGGTCCAGGTGGAAGCATCACCCTTCCACGTGTTGGTTATTGCCAGGGCAGGAGCTGACTCTTCCCACCATCCTGAACTTTGGCCCAGGAGTTCTCACAGAGCTTGGGGAGCTGGGCCAGCTCCAGAGCTCTGAAGGGGCAGGAGAAAGGAGCTTTGGGCTTTGCAAAGTTTCACTTCTCACCTCAGGTTGTCAGTGCACTCAGCACGGTGGTGCCTGGCACCAAATAACCTGATTTTCACCTGTAGGGTCTTGTGCAGTGCTCAAGAAGAAGAGCCAGAGACAAAAGCCATTCCATTCTACATCAGCATTCCTACTGAAGATAAAGCATTTCTGGTCAATGAGTTAAAATAAGGCAATTTTGAAAAGTATTTTAGTCAATTTTGCATCCAGAGGCAATTGCAATGTGGGATTGGAGCACTTCTTCAGTCTCCAGAGGTCCTCAGGTCCAGGCAATGAGCTCCAAAATGCAGCCCACGTCGAGCCCTTCCTTGCTCCGTGATCATGAGACAGGAATGGGTACACATAGCTCCTCATTTGACACATGCAGTTTTACTTTTGGTTTTATTTCTTTGAATTCCTGCTGTGGAAAGAAAAGAAAGGCAACAAACAGAACAGCTCACAGAATACATTATTTTGCTAATAATGCCTGAAAGGTGAGAATAAAATTTTCCAATATTCCAGGAGCTATCTGAGTCCAGGTCAGCCCCCACACCAAGAGATTAATTTGCTGAGAACAGTGTTATTCTGCCTTGTGTCTTTGAGAACATCTCAGAATTAAATCTCAGGGTTTTTGTACTGGGCTGAGAAATCACCTGCTTGCTTTAAAACTCCATTTTCAAGTCTTGTAAGCAACTCGTGGCTGGAAATGTTGTCTGAGGTGGTACAAAGTCCAAACATCAGCCCACTCTGCAGCAAGGATCAAGTTCCACTGCTGCATGTGGTGTGCAGCTCTCTTTTGCCCTGACCTTGGGATCTTGCCACTTCATGTGCCTGGAAAGCAGAATTTAAACTGATAATAATGGTAATTAATAACTAACAATATTTGTCTTTGTAATCTGTTTTTCTTCCAAGAATCTTCAGGTGCTTTAGAACTTCTGGGAGGCTCTGGCCAAGTTCAACTCCCCACCTCTCCCTGGACTGTTTTTGTTCACTATTGTTTCAAGCACCACCATGTTAGCAGGCTCTAAACAAAAGGGGGTGGTGAGAATAATGGAAACTCTGTGTTGGATCATTTTGTGCCACATGTGTGACTCATCTTTGTTCCCTATGATTTTGGTGGGATTCCCTTGAGCACTGCAAATCACCAAAATTTCATTCAATCCATGTGTAAAGTGGCACTGAAAAGGCAATTCTGCCCCAAGTCAGCCTTGAGGATGGGTGAGAGACATGGCAAACTGTGTCCTTCAGGAGCTTTTGTTACTCTTAGGAAATATTCTTGGTCTTGGTTCCACAGATAACTTCCACAGATAACTCAGAGTAGACAAGAGCCTGAAGAAATAAAATGAGAAGTAAGTAAAGAAATAAAAATTGCTAGAACAGTGCTGACAGCAAAGGATGAAGGACAGGAATAAGAGATGATCCTGTGGTGGATAAGAGTAAACATCTCCCTTTTCTTTCACTGGGAAAAATTTCACTGGTTTCAACTCTTTACATGGAAATGTTTGTCTCTGTAAATCTGGAAATAGCCACATATCTGGGAAAGTGGCTCGAAGTTGTCATCTGACTAATTTAACCTCTCTTAGAGTAAAAGAGAAACAACTTCTCAGTGGAGAAATTCTCAGTGGAAAACACCCACGGGTAGAGGCAACAAGACAGGCAGCTTAGCTCAGACCAGAGCCTACATCAGCAGAATTTGATTGCTGTGGCTACTCATGAAGAGTCCCTTGTCCATCAAGTTAGAGCCTCTTAATATACAAAGCTGTAAAAACGCTGTTAGTGTGTGTTTGGAACAGAATCACAGAATGGTTTGGGTTGGAAGGGATGTTAGAATGGTCACCTGCCACAGGCAAGATCACCTTCCACTGGACCAGGTGAAAAGCCCCATCCACTCTGGCCTTGAATAGGGCAGAGTAATCCAAGCTTTTGCTTTTTCCCCCTAATTATGGAGCATTTTCTACCAGAGATGTGGACCTCTTTGTTCCTGTTGGTTGTCATAAGCTAAACCCAAAGTTGCCATCACAGGCCACTCCAGAGCATGGCGTGGTTGCTGAGGTCACAAACTGAAGCCACAAACTGGAAATTATAACGTCCTTTGCATTCCCTGGCATTTAAGGCTTCTCCAGTCAAGCTGCAGACAGTGAGGAATTCATCCCTCCTGCAGAGTTCTCATTGTTCCTCCTGCTCAACACACAGGTAATGTGAGCCACAGGGGTGCTTAAATGTCCTGGCCAAGGTCTTGGAGGAGTCTCAGCCACAGATTCAGAAACAGAGCTCAGATGTCTCCTCTCCAAATCCTGCTGATGGAGCACTGTCAAAAGCTCCTCATCCCATCACCTCAGGTAGATTCCTTTGTGTTGAATCACTGGTAGCAAAAGGAATATAATAATTAGAATAATTAACTCCTACACAGGCAAGGCGTGATGCAGTTTTGCAGAGATCTCCAAGAGTTCCTTATCAGTAATTCACATCTTAAATGGAAGCACTGGAAAGTCAAATCACTCTCAACCCCAGGCCTGTCCTTTTCAGTCACAGGTATGCCTGAGATTAGAGAGGTCGCTGTGAACTCCTGGAACCCAGCTCTCCTCATGCCAAGGTGCTGCACTGCCAAAGGAGGATGTACACAGGGACACCAAAGGTGGGTGGGAATACAAATCAAAATTATCACATGCCTACAAGCCATCCCAGAAAGTCTGCTTGCAACACCTCATCCTTGGAGCATTCAGCATGTGACCAGAGTTGCATTTTGCAGGTCAGATTTCCCAGCTGGAGACCTGGGCAATGCCCATGAGGAATTTGGGTATGTTTGAATAAGTGTATCTTTATCCAGACATTCAGCATGCCAGGAGGAGCAGATCAAGCCTGTCAGCTTGAAGAGATTCTACTCAGGATTTGGTGAAAACCACATTTTTTTCAGGAAGTTATGCATGATTGAGAAGAATCTGCATTTCTCATGCCCTTTTAGATTTGGTCTCCAGGACTGGTCTTTGGAAAAGGGACAAAGCCAATGTTTCAACTGGAGTTCCATTCCTGCCGAAACCATATTGAGGTTTTTTGTTTGTTTTCCTTGGAAAAAGCCTACAGGTTGCTATGCACAGCATTCCTAATTTACCCAGCCATCTGCAGCAGAAGGCTGGTGGTGAATCAACACCAGCTGGAGCTCAGTAGAGCCTTTTAAGTGGCAATTACGCCGGGCTATGTTCTGAACATTCATTAATGGGATCCTCCCAGCTGTTTCTAAGATCTACTGGTGTCCTGATTGATCAGATCCTCACCAGAAGAGCAAGCAAGATATCCTGACATTGCATTTAATGTCCAGTCCACAAGCACTCCTAGATGACTGTTGGTGTCACTAAGCACACTGGTTTTAATAATCTCCAATTTTCAGTTCATCCTGCAAAATCTACTCTCCTTTTGGGCTACAAGTTCCTCAAAAGCTGCTTAGTTCAATTTTCCAGGGCCCAGAGAATCTGCCAGCATGTGAGACCTTGGGGAAAGCAAAGTATTTGTTTGTTTGGTGTGGGGGCATGCTGAGATCAGCTTCCAAATCTCTCAACCAAGATGTTAGGTGATGTCCAGGCCACCTGTAGGATTCCCTGCCCTGTTTGTGGATCTCAGGGGAGGAATATAAAGTTGAATGTGTACAAACTGTGGCTTGCTGTCATCCCACAGCCCCTCTCATTTGGTCAAACGTTGATCCAAGTTCCTAATGATGGTTTCACTAACCAGAAGAATGAAGTGCAAACAAATGTGTGGGGCTTTGAGCTACCTGGTCTAGTGCAAGGTGTCCCTGCCCATGACAGGAGATTGGAACTACATGATCTTTAGGGTCCCTTCTGACCCAAACCATCCTACAATCCTCTGATCTTGGCTATTGGGAAACACAAGAATAGAAAATCAGTCACTGATTGAGTCAATGCATTGAAATAAGTTTTTACATCTGAAAGGCTTTGTACTCCATAAATAAGGGCAAGTTCAAGTAAAAATTATTGATGTTTTCTCTGGAGCCCCAAATATCTGTGCTCACACCAGAGGAGACCTGAGTGTTGCACATTCCCCTCTTAATGTCCTCTGATGGTTTTATAGATGATGTAAAACACTGACACTTCATCTTCTCCTTTGCCTTGATTGTGGACTGCTGAGGACTGGGAGATGCCAAAGCTTCTGCAATGGCCTTTGGCTTCATCTACAGGAGAAGGAGTTTTACACAGAATCTATTTTTGGGTCTTCATTTCATAAAATTAATAACAACATTCTTGAGCAGGTAGAGAGAGATGTGTGCATTTTGAACCACTGCTACAGTTGAGAGTGAAGGGCAGAAATACACTCACAAAATGCCTTAGAACAGCTCCAGCTCCTAAATGGTGGAAGCAATGGATTTTGGGACTGGCTATCAAGGTTCTGATCACAAGAATTAAATCCTGGGACATGTCAGAAATCACTTGTTGCCTTGCTCCATAAATTTGATCTTCCCTAGGCCTGGAACAGTTTTGAACTTCTATGTTTTTTGTCCAGGGAAGAGCACAATCAAGTTCCATTCTTAATACAGGGGCTAGAAATTCAATATATCTTACACTGAGTTCAACTGATTTGGTTCAAGTTGGTTGAGATGGGAACATGACACAGAGAAAGATCCATTGCTTCAGCTGCACCTGTCCTGTCCCCTGTCCCTCTGACATTTCTTCACTGTCTGATGTGAGGGATGCTCTGTATCTGCTCACAGGTAACTCAATGAACCCACCCTTGATAACCTCTCTGTTACAGAATCACAGAAGGGTTTGGGTTGGAAGGAACTTTTAAGATCATCCAGTTCCAACCCTCTGCCATGGGCAGGGACACCTTGGACTAGGTCAGGTTACTCCAAGCCCTGTCCAGCCTTGGACTCTTCCAGGGATCCAGGGGCAGCCAGAGCTTCTCTGGGAAACATATCTTTGTTTCCCTCCAACCTTCACTGAAGGATCTGCTCAATCTTCACAATTTATGTTGGCAGTGGAGAACATCCTATAGGCAGACACAGATCAGAAAGAACAGCTGTAGCTATCATTTGCCTGGAGCTTGCTCCTTCTCAGATAACAGTCCTTAGGTATTTTCTCTGTCCTTTCCTATCAATTTTTAAGGGAAATGGAACCAACTTTTTATCTCCAGACACTGGCGTGGTTTGGGGTTTTGGTTTTTTGTTTTTTTTTTAATTTGCAGTCAGCCCATAAAACCAGGATCTAGCTACTAATTATTCAATCTGATGATCCTGGAAGCATCCTCTAAAGCCACTCCTGGAGGGATCACAAGATGTGGCATGGCAGTAGATGGCGCTGAAGGCCTTGGAGCCCATCAAGGAGCCCTGATCAACCCACTCCCACCTTGTAGGGCTTCCCAAAAAACCTCCCCCCACTCTGCTCCCCTCTCACAGTAGAACACAGGGATACCTTGCCAAACCTGGGACATCTTGAGACCACATGCTGTGGGTGATGGTTACAGGGTCTAACTGGGAGGATGGAAATGGGAACAAGCCAGGGACCACAGAAGATCCCTGGTTTTGGAGAGCATCCCTGCATAGTGCCTTTTCCACTACCAATCTCTTTGGAGGGCTCCACAGGGCCACAAAGCAGCTGATGGCTCCTTGCTCTGATCTCAGTAATCTCTCCTGAGGCAATTTTCATTTATAGATTCAGAAGTGTGTCTCCAATTACAGAAGGGCTGCAAGGTGGCTCCAAGGCACTGTCTGCCACTCTCACCGTGAGACCTCTGGGGACTCGTGACAGCTCCCAGGTCAGGAGCCACCCTGCTTCCTCTTATCTCACAGAACACTCTGTGTCTCTGCTGGAACCTGACACGTGATTGAAAAAAGACTGCGGTGACCTCCCAGGCTTCCCTGCCTGATCTTCTGATGGCTTCAAGGAAAAAAGCAGAGGAAAGTATTCCTTTGGCCTGCTCCATAGATGATATACACACAGTGGTGTGGCTGGAGGAGGCTGTGCCTCGTGGTGACTCAGACCTGGGACCACAAATGTTTCTTAGCTGAAAAAACGCAAATTCATGTCTATTCCACTGGTGGGTGGAAGAAATGCACATTTCCAGGTGCCCACAGCAAGGAGCAGTGGAAGGATGATTTCAGGTGGAGCATGTGGCACGTTGAAGCACTTTCTGGTGTGACTAAGATGAGTTGTGCCTTCTGTCCCTCAGAGAGAGCAGAGGGGGTGGCCAGATCTGCCTGATCCTGGGTCTCTCTTCAATCAATTGAGCCAAAGGCACGTGGGCATTTTGTCACCTTAATCTAAACTGGACATCACACCCCCTGCTTTACCTGGGAGCTGGGCATCACCCACATTTTCCTTGGAGTTAGATTACAATATGGGCACTGCAGGGACACCTCAGCCAAGTACTGTGTGTTCCTGGCAAATTGGTGTCATAAAGACTGTAAAAGTAGATAAGGATAAAATATGTCCTTAATTGCTTGTGAGGACAGAAGCAACTTGGGACAGACAAGGATCTCCACATTACTTTTAATGCTTCTTGGAGTTACTCGTTAAAATTCAAGAGCCTCACCAGGGCAGTGGAGAAGTACCTTGAGGATCATATCAGAATAAACTCCAGCTCCATAAAATACTCAAGATAGCTGAGAAATTCCCTCTTTTTCACACCTTTGTAGACATTGGAAAAACCTTCCCCTGGGGCCAGTTTTCTGACCATGGTTACTCATCACTTCGCAGGTCATTGTGACCATTCTAGACAGGAAATTAAGCTTCTCACTGAACACACCTTATCTAATCTCCTTGGTCAATATTTCCACTTTGCTTGCACTAAAGACATTTCCCTTAACATCCATAAAGCTGGGACGGATCAAAGGACAGTTATCCTTGTGTTGTGTGTGCTCACAGTGAGGGGAAGCCTTTGTCACAGCTTCAGCACCTCAGCGTTTTACCTGCAGCCTCATTAAACCCGAACTTGGATGGAACTCTTCAGTGGTCATGTGGTCAAGCCACGAACTTACCCTCTTTAGTCACATAAAGATATTTCATTCTTCTCACAGCAGTTACCTTGAGATGATCAGGACATTGATGCCTGCACTGAATCCATATTGATTCTGCAAAGTACAACAGGTGTATGATTTTATTTTTTTTTTTTTTTATGAACTGGAACAAGGGAATGTGATGACAGGTAAAAGGAGAATGGCTTTTAACTGAAAGAGAGTAGGTTCAGATTAGTTATTACAAAGAAATTCTTCACTGTGGGGGTGGGCAGGTCCTGGCACAGGTTGCCCAAAAGTGGCTGCCCCATCCCTGGAAGTGTCCAAGGCCGGATTGGACAGGACTTGGAGCAACCTGGGACAGTGGAAGTTGTCCCTGCCCATGGCAGGGTGTTGGAATGAGATGGAATTTAAGTTCCTTTCCAACCCAAACTATTCTGTGACTTTTAATTAATTGCTCCTGCTGAGGTTTACTCTGGCTGGGATAACCACTGCTGTGTGCTAACTTAATTCATCCCAGAAACATTCCCATAAAAGCCCTTGCTGGTGCTAAGCACACCTAAATGTTCATAACTAGACAGATGGAGAAAAGATGTACATGTGTGTGTGCCAAGACTGAAATGGCATCATCTGTCGTGCATTCACTCATGCAAACATCTGATTTATGCATTATTAATGCCAAGGCACCCAGATTATCATTTCCAGCACTGTGTACTCATACGTAGGTGAACGTGGGTGGATAGAGATACGTGTACATTAACTACTTTAGCATACACACATGAATATGTAAAAATTTCTGAGTGCAAGATTAGAATTGGATAGACAAATGTGTGGTAGAGAAGAGAAGTTCAGATATCCAAAAAGAAATCTCCTGCATCTAGATGTCAAATTCCTAGAAATCCCAGCATATTTATAACAAATCTTGCTGGCTCCTTTCCTCCCTTGCCTTAGCAGATAAGTCTGCCCAGGTTTGCTGGGATCAAAGGCATCCATCATCCACGAATGAGTGTGTGCCCCTGTGACACAGAGAAACAAATACTTGGATGCTGACTGGCAATAAATAAATACCTGCCCGTGTTTATTCCACACCCCAGGGTGCGGCTGGCACTCAGGCTGATCAAGTGAGTCCCTTTTGTGTTTGTTTGGTCGGTCTCCGGGGGGCTTTTCCCGACATTTCACAAACCCTGGTGGGGTTTGGCAGGCAGGGACCGACAATGCTGCTCTGTGTAACAGGAAAAGCTGCAGAGGTGGGCTGGGACCGGCTCATCAGGGAGGTTTAATGAGCAGTGTGGGGAAAGGAGAAGCATCTCCCTAAACACAGAGTGAGTCAAACTCACCTCTGGCGAAGGGAGAAGAAGACCTGGAGCAGAGGAGGCGTTGACAAGGCACCGTGTGTGCTCTCAGTCACATCCTCTGCTGTTTACTCAAGCTGCAGGGATGTGAGCAGAAGTAAAACCTGATTTAGGTCACATATGCCTTTCTCTTTGCTCAGTGCTGGAGTCAAAACATCCCGTGGGCAAGAGGAGGAGGAGACGAGGGCCCAGTGCATTGTCTGGGAGATGAGACAGGACTTGATGCCCAGTCCTGGACTAGGAAGCAGAGACCTAACCATTTCCCCCAGTAGAGAGCTGGTTTTGCTTCTCTCTAAAACCTTATTTTCTGTTGTTGTTATTGTTGTTGTTGATTCATGACAGGTAAGTTTAGCTTATCTGAGACTTTATTTTCATAATCAAGCAGCTTAACTAATGAACTCTGTTCCCAGCTTGTTCTGTAAAGCAACCACTAGCTGGCAAAGAATTTGTTAGATTTATGCACCTAAACAATAGATATGGATTGCTTCCTCATTTCTTGCCCACCCACCCAGCCTTTCCAGTGCAAACTCTGGGCTCTGCATAAAGCCATGTGCCCTTGGAGTCAGGGAGTCAGTTTGGAACCTGTGACATCCATCTGCTGGGCAAAGCCAGGACGAGCTGTGCCAGGAGCCTCACCCCAGGTAACTCAAAGAACCTGACCCCATCTCCTGCAATTTAGATGTGGTGCAGTGGTAGAGACATCACTTCCAGGGATGGCCCAGCTTCTCTGGGCAACCTGTGCCAGGGCCTCACCACCTTCCCAGCCAAGAATTTCTTCATTTTATCTAACCTAAATCTCCCCTCTTTTAATTTAAAACTCTTCCTCCTTGTACTATCACCATCTGCCGATGTGAAAAATCCCCCTCCTTTTTATAATCTCTCTTCAGGTACCAGGAGGTGTTTTTGGGTGTCCCTGGAGCCTTCTCTTCTCCAGGTGAGCATGCCCAGCTCTCCCAGCCTGTCTCCAGAGCAGAGGGGCTCCAGCCCTTGGAGCATCTCCGTGGCTCCTCTGGACTGTGCCAGCAGCTCCAGGTCCCTCTGCTGTTGGGGTCCTGGAGCTGGAGGCAGCTCTAGCTGGAATCTCACTGGAGTAAGGCAGAGAAGGAGAATTCCTTCCCTTGACCTGCTGCCCACACTTCCTGTGATGCAGCCCAGGAAGCACTTCAGTCACAGCTCCAGTGAATTAACTGGAAGGAACCCTCTCACCAGGAGGCCACACGCAGGGACGGATCACAAGATCAGTGCTGCTGGTTGTCTCTGTTGAAGCAACAGCAGAGAAGAAAAATGAGACTTCAAGCCCTGTGACCAAGCAGTGGGAAGGCTCTGCACCATCTGCCTGCTGGTAAATTAAACATGAGCTTTGCCTAAGCACAGGCTGATTACTGGAAAAGGCTGACTGTGACATGTGGTGACATCCTCCCCCTCCTGCTTCCTCTCTCCCCCCATGTGAACGCAGCCGTGACTCCGGTTTGGAGCAGCTGAGCCAGCGCCAGGCAAAGATGCAAATCTCAGTCACTTCTTCCACTCACCACGTGTGACAGGGCTGCATACATTTGCCAGAGAAATAACCACCCACTGCCCGAAATACCTCTGCACTCACAGCCCTGGTCTGCCTCCAGGGTTCCTGCTCCCAGGGAGGAGCCAAACCTGCCTGCCTGCCTCCTGCAGGCTTTGGAGAAATGGATGGGCAGAATACACCTGAAGTCCAGAAGTTTCATGGCTTAGACTGGTTGCTGTTAACCTCTTCCAACAAGGTGGAGAGTTAGGAATATAACAATTAATGCCTGGTCGTCAGCTGCAAAAGGAGCTGTAAATTTTGCCAGTGGCAGCACCTGCCAGGCAAGGCACAGGTTGTAAATCAAAGCATCAACACTAATAAATGTAATGTTGAGAACCCAAAGAAAATAAAAATTCAGTTTGGACATCATTTAGAGGTTGTCCTGTGCTTTATGACTCCTCTGGTCCATCAGCAGATAGTGATAGGACAAGGAGGAACAGTTTTAAACTAAAAGAGGAGAGATTTGGACTGGATGTTATGAGGAAATCCTTTATTCACAGAGTAGTAGGGCACTGGAAAAAGTTGTCTGGAGAAACTGGGGCTGCTCCATCCCTGGAAGTGTTCAAGGCCAGGTTGGATGGAACTTGGAGCAACCTGGTCTCATGGAAGGTGTCCCAGCCCATGACAGGGAGGTTGGAACAAGATGATCTTTAAAGTTCCTTCCAGCCCACACTTCCTGATGCTCCTGCCAGCATCTGCCCCCTTAGACAACATCCCTTCTGCTGCAATCCCCCAGCCCCAGCAGATCCTAAACTAGAAGGCAGTGACCAAAGTGAGGTGAGAGCACAAGGCTGATGTGCCCTGTGGGAGCACTGCTTGCCTGGGATTGCAGGCCTCAGGATTGCAGAAAACCCAGACTGGGACCTTGGGGGAGGAGGGAGATGTTGGCTCTGGAGGGAGGAGGATGTTTTTCCACCTTGTCTCTCTTTTGAGAGATGCCCTGGCTGTGTTTGAAAGCAGAATGGGCTCCACATCTGAGCCCTGGTTTTGATCTCTTCCCATTCTAGTTCATGAATCAAACTGCTGGAGATCCAGGTGGGTGGGTGACACTTCCTAGAGGCTTCAACAGAAATTTATCCCTCCAGCAATCACTGAAGGGATCGCTGGGAATCACAGAGAGTGAGAAATGAGGCAATTCATCTCTTCTGTCAGACTCTTCCTGGACAAATAAACCAAACAGGGTTTGAGCTCCAGGTGGTCTACCCTGAATCCACTCTGGATCCCTCTCTGACCTCCTGGCTCCCAAAATGCACAGAGGAGTTCATTCCACTCCCAGACATAATAACAGTGATAGTAACAAAGACAACAATAATAGTAATGATAAAAATACAAGTTTTCTGTCTATCAAGGCCAGACCTGCCTTGGGGTGATTTGCACACATACAGACACCAGCACAATAGGCAACTTCCAGTGGCTCAACAACCAGAGCTGGCAGGAAATTTTTTTGTGCCTCTGCCCCAAAACTGTGTAAAACCAGGCGTGTTCCCACAGCTCTCCCCTTCCATGTGCAAGCAGTGGGGATGGAGTTTCCCTCTGAGTGTTGGGACTTTCCTGGGGCCGTGCATGGTGTGGCCATGGTGAGCATCATGCTCATGTGGCTGCAGCTGCTCCCAGTCCTACCCAGTTCATCCATCATGGTTCTTGTCCCCCTGACAGCAGAATGCTGCCCTCAGCTGTGTTCACAGAGCCTGCAGTTACAACCCACACAATCCTGTGGTCCACAGGCTGCACCTGTGGTCAAGAACCCTCTCAGTGTGCCTCAAATAAACAGCTGATTTGAGCACTCAGATTTATTTTGAGAGAGTCCCTTTGGACAGCAGACACCCCCAACTGATGCATGGACCCAGACTGGGTGCTGGGTATGGTGTGGCTGCATCCCTGAGCCCTGGCACCCCCTGCACAGCTCCTGGTTAGTCCAGGCCACACACCAAGGACACACCAAAACTCCACTGATCACCCCTGCTCTGACCCTGGTGGTTTGCCAGTAGAAACACAGCCTGGCATGTAGATGCAGAGAGCTTCAATTTTTGACAAACCAACATTTTCATCTGGGAAAAAAGCTCACCCAGAAGAATCCTGCGTGGCTCTGCCTGTATTCCCAGCCTTTCTTAAACACAGATGATTTCTCCCAACAGCCACAGCCCTGCTATGATCCCTGCCTCGGATGAGCTCCTACAGACAGTGGCTATAAATAATCCCAGCCAGCACCAGGAACGACCTCCCTGACAGATTTAGTTACTGCAGGCATGACCAATACACAGTGATTTGATTTGCTCTTTGCACATAGTTGCTTGGGCCCTTTGGTTAATTACCTAGAAGAGGATGCTACTGGATTTCCACCCTGGAAAATATCTGTATTTGATGGATTCAGTGCTGTACTTTGTCTCAGCAGAGGTGATGATAACCCAGAGAGGGTTGCAGCTAAAGGGATCTGTCTGAAACACGTCCAGTTCACCCGAGGACACCAGGCCTGATTCTGATACAGCCATTAGGTTCATTTCCTTGGGTGGATTTATTCCCAAGACCCCTCAGTGAATGTTTCCTTATCCTGAGGTATCTTGATCTCTGGCATTTGCCTATTGAGGCGTGAGGTGATTGTGAGAGAGGATCTCCCACACAGCCTGGCCTTGGACTCCACCCTTCAAAACTGGACCCAGAACTCTTCCAGAGATGGATTCCACAGCTGTTTATCTCAAAACAGCTCTTCAAAACAATAGAGGAATTTGGCAGCTGCTTAATGTTTCCCTTTGCCTTTGCATCAGGGCAAACACATCCCCTTTTGGAGCAGGGACAGTTTGCTTGTGCTCTTTTAGCACTTCAACACTGATTTTCTGGACAGTTAGTGTTTATTAGTTGTTGCTTGTGTTTCTTTTGGCACTGACTGATGGTTTAGTTTTGGTGGTTCTGTGAGGAGCAAGGAGTTGGATGTAATGATCCATACAGGTCTCTTCCAGCCTGAGATGTTCTACACTTCTACAAGTTTGATCCAGAGCCTGCAAGAGATGCACAGACATGAGAACTCCATCCACAGCCAGAGGATGGGCTGGACATTGGGATTGTGTGGGCTCCTGCATGCTCTTGGCAAATGTCACGCTTTCCAAAAATCCTGGCTGTGCCAAAGACAAGCCATGAAACCAAATCCTCTCCCTCAGGCCAGCACAAAAACCCTCCAGGGCACCCAGAAAGAGAAATACTTTGCAAGGCATTTCACTGCCATTGGGAAATACAAGAGAGGCAGATCCTCAGGCTGCATTTATTTAAAAAAAAATAAATTAAAAAATAAAATATTAAAAATAGAAGGGTCTCTCCTAAAGAAGCTGCAAAACTCAAATTACAGTCTAAGACACACAACCAAACCATGGCAATGGGAGCCCATCAGCCAAACCCAACACGTGCATGGGCTCACCCCATGGCATCCCTGTGATTGCTCAGCTCAACCCTCCCAACTCTGCTGAGTCAGCCTTTCTGCAGGAAAATCAGCTTCAAAGCTGAGGCAAAAAGCCATCCCGGGCTGGCTGACACCCTCACAGCCCTTTACCACCCTCCAGCCCGTCCTTCCTGACCCTTGGAGCAGCCGTGCAGGCACAGGGCAGCAGAGCTTTGCTAGGAGAGGCTTGGGGAGGAAGGTGCAGACAGGCTCAGATCAGCTTAGCAGAGAGGGAGGGAATTAATACCCGTGATTAAAGCACCAAGGGCAGACAGGTGGGCTTTGTGCTCCAGCCTGGACCTCCCAGCCTCTCTCCCTTGTCTGGGGCACTGCTGACAGAGCATTTCCAGGGGTGACAGTGAGGTGCCAGGGACACCACGCTGGGTCACATCTGCGCTCCTGAGGCTGCTCCTCTCTGCTGGGTCACCCAGGAGGTGCCTGGGGGTGGCCTGGTGTGTGGGCAAGGTGGGTGTCCAGCCCTGTGCAAGATAAGGGCAATGAAAACCCCATTTCATCTTTAATGAGTGACAAAGGGTCACCCCCACTTTCCCATCAGTGGTTCATTTTCCCCCAGAATCACCCCAGTGCAGTGTTTTCCAGCAAGGGAATATTTTTTCATAAAAGGCCAATGTTACTTTAAAAACGTCTTCAGCAAAACAGGGAAAATGATATGTCAGTTCACAAGGTCAAAAAGAGCTTCAGAAATTTTGAAAAGTATCACTTTCCATCCCATTTGGACAGGAAGGTATTTTTATTTTTATTTACATTTAAAAAAGATCTCTGGTGAACCGAGATCCTTGGTTTTAATCCAGCTGTAACCATGAGTCCCTCAAACCCTTTATTACAATTTTTCTGGCTTAATTCACTTTCTTCCCTGTTCCATCTCTCTCCAGGGTTTGCCGACTCCTGCAAGTGATTTTATTTAAGGGATGCAGGTGGACTTCTTTCCCCTCTGCAACAGACCCCATCACTGGCAAAACTGTGCCAGAAAAGGGGTTTAAATCAGTCTCTGTGCAGTGGCCATCCTCAAATATTCACCATGAACAAGTTAGCAAATCTGGAAAGGCATCCCAGTCATTATTACAAATTAATGATGGTGAATATCAATGCTTTATTATTTCCCTAAGCTTTGCTTATACTGCAGCCAGTCCTTGCTGGGTAATTTATAGCCAGATATTAACCTCCCTGTACCAAGTGACTTCGAAAGGATGGGCTCATCCACACCAATGATGGTGTAAAAATCTCACTGAGAATGTGCCCAAGTGGATGACAGGAAAGCCTGGAACAAAATACCAAAGCAGTGCTGAGGGATGAGGCAGGATAAGGTGGATGTGTGGCAGGAGAGCACATCTGAACTTGTCACAGGTGAATCGAGGCTGGCAGGAGGAGGAGTGAGTGAGTCAGGGCACCACCGTGGTGTCACTGACTGGAGAGGTGACATTAACGCTGTCTGAAAGGGAGAAGAGCAGCCCTGGAGTGCCAGGGTAGGGTCACAGTCACTGCAGCACTGTGGGAACACAAGATTCACTTCCAGCTGCCCTGGAGGCTCAGGGACCTGGGCAGGGGTCTCAGAGACACAGCCCAGAACACCTGTGGTTTTGATTTTAGCCCATGGGAATTATTGCCAGCCTTAAAAGAAGAATTACAAGTCACAGGAGTTTAAATAGAGCATTAGTGAGTTTGTTACAGTGTGTAAAAGTAGTTTTTGGGTTTTGGTACAGGGGGGTGGGAATTTCCAAGATGGACAAACCTCGTGGCTTTTGGGTTTCTTCCTTCTTCTTCTTCTCCTCTCCATCTTCTTGGTGACGGGGACATGACTAATTGGTTTAGAGTAGAATCTGACTGTCTAATGTAGAAAATAGGTATTAGAGATAATTAATAAATAGTCTGCATGTAACTTTTAGTATAAAAGATAAACGCCACCTCTGAGGGAGGAGAAGGCCTTTGAGTGTCTTGCTGGAAGGAGCTTGGCAGGGCAGAAAGAAAATGTTTTAGATAAGAGAAAATAAACAACCTTGAACACGAGACCTGAAGAGTTTCTGCTCTTTTCTCCCATCTCTCGCTGGGGAAAAAGACTTTACATTGTCGGAAATTTCTGCAAAATAGCAGAGAAACGGAAATTTCCGACACAGCACCACCAGTGGGACAGGCAGGAGGAAATCAGCCACGAGCCCTGGTGCCATCACCCTGACCTCAGCTGAGCTGCCTGGAGGGACAGCCAAGGACAGCAGCACAGAATGGATGGGGTGACCAAACCTCTGTGAGAGCCACAGCCTCCTGTGCCCCCCTGTCACTGGTGGAGCGGTGCCCTGTGGTAATGAGTGGGTAGAGATGGACCAAGAACCAGAGAAATGCCAGGGTGACTTCTGCTTCTGTCTCATGGTGGGGCTCCCAAGGGAGGACACTGGTATTTTTAGGTGCCACCAACCTCTAAACCAACACATCCCCTGCTAAGCCAAAAAGCCTTCTCCTCTCTCCATCTCCAGCTCTGCCCACAGGTTGGCACCCGGCTTTGGTGGAGGATCCAACACAGGCTCTCCAGTCTGGTTTGGATGACATTTATCAAAATGCTGGGTTTTCTTTCTGCTGATGCTCAGGCAGTCATTTGGGTGGATGAAGACAGCAAATGGCAAGACCCAGCTCTGGAAATACCTCCTCATAATGACCAAAATCACAGCTTAATTGTGGGGTTTGAGCTGCAGCTAGAAATATCTGGATTTGGGGCTGTGCTCATTCTTGAGCTGCTCTCCCCCATGGTAATTATTCGTTAGGTTAATTACTGTTTCTCTTTGTAGCTCTAATTCACCCACATTTTTTGGTCACAATCTCTGCTGCCACCCACTTCTCTAACTTATTCTCTGAGCTACCAACATCAAATCAGCACAAAGAGCACTCAGATACCTCTTAAAGACCAAATAATGTTTGCTGGTTTCTGACAGGAGTGGGTGCAATATCAGAGTCTGCACCTTCTGCTAGAGGGAGAAGCAATTTGTAAAGACTGGGAGATCCTGAATGTTGTCCCTTCAGACCACATTAGCTCTGAGTCTTAGATCAGCAAATAAAAAAATCATCTCACTGTGCATCAGCTGGGTTTTATCCAGCTTGTCCTGAAGCTCACCAGACTCAGTAACATTGTCACAGGGCAAATTAGATTTTTCTTAGGATTGTTTGAGATAACATCCAGAGAAGACATTTCAAGGCATTTATCCCAAGAGCATCGGCTGAGCTGGAGCTGCTGGGTCCACCCCTGCCCCCTCCAGAGCAGACACAGCTCCTGGGGGATGGCCACAGAGCAGGGCACTTCCAGGTGGAACATGAGAGATGAAGCTGACTTTGATGTAGGCAGTGCAAATTCATTTCCTAGAATAGAATCATAGGATAGTTTGGGTTTCAAGAGACATTTCAAGGTTATCTTGTCCAACTCCCTTGCAATGAGAAGGAACATCTTCAGCTAGATCAGGTAATTTGGGGTTATGTCAACGCTTTTGGTGTTGACTCTTCCCACGACTCCTCTGTTCACATGATGCAGTATCTTCCAGCATTGCTGACAAATAAATTCAATTTTCATACACTTTTTTCTGCCCGCCACACCACTCAGCCTCAAAGAGGACACAGTTGGACATGTGAACAAGGAAAATGTGAGGGACAAATTCACATCCACGCAGCTTTCCATTAACCATGAATGCAACACAGGCTCCCGTGGGGATGGGGAAGGACCCCTGACATTTTTCAGAGTTTCAGCATGGAACAGCGAGACTGTGATTGACACAGAGCTACAAAATAAATTTTCCACATCTCGGCATAAATATATTCTTTCCCAGGACATCTTGGTTGCAGCAAAACTGCACAAGTGCATCTAGATACCTGGAAATATTGCAAATAATTCCTACTAGAGCCCCTTGCAAAGCAATTCCAAAAAATAGCCGTTTCTTTTTTTTTTTTTTTTTCTCACAGATGGATGAAAAAAAGAAGAAAAATCCCCTCCAATCCCATGATGTGAGGGCAGTCACTCCCCAGCCGGAGGCAGGTGAGCCGGTGCCGGCTGTGCTCCATCCAATGCGTTGCATTGTAAAGGTTTGCCGCGGTTTAGTTAATCCCAGACACATTCCTGAGCCATCAATCAGAGCTGAGTCAGCCAGCGTGACTGGTCTGCCCTTTTTATTTTCTTTTTTTTTTAGCCATCACAAGTTCGCTCGCCTTGTTTGCCCGCAGTGAGCTGGGGGTATATTCTTTTTATTATTATTTTTTTAAATTTATTTTAATAAAAATGGGACTTGACTGGGAGCAGGGAAATGTTCCTGCTGTCGAGTGTAACCTTTAAAGCTGTGCTGCCTCGAGGAGCTTTTCTCTGGGACGCTGCTACAAAATGCATTGCATGGAAGGAAAATAAAGGATGCTGCCTGGGATGGCAATGGCACTGATTTCCCTCTCTGACTTGGGGGTGGTGTGGCAAAAGCCCCACCATACACATGGAAAAAGGAGGACAGATTTTTGGAGGGTGGGGGCGATTTTCCTACAGAGCAGCCTTGGAAGTGCTGCCCAAAGCCACTCTCAGGGAGGCAAAACCTTCCCCTGTGCTTTTCTCACAAGGACAAGGTTTTATCAGGGTTTCCTGGGGAGGGCAGGGGAGCTGCACTGATGTTGTGGCTTCGTGTGACCTCAGCCCACCCCGGCTGGAGGTGTTATCAGAGCCCCTGCAGGGCTCCCTGTGAGGCAGCTGCAAGACTACAGGCTTTGCCCTAAAACAAGAGAAGTGTTTTGTCTCTGCCTGGTTCGAGGAGACAGCCAGGTTGCTAGAGATAAAAAGAATAGTTAAAACAAAATTAAAATCTTCTGGCTGCTGGATTTCCCAGGGAGCACAGGGTCCTTCCTCCCTGCCCTCAAGGATGCACGCAGGGATGAGCATGGCCACAGCCCCACACCTCAGCACGTCCACCTAGAAATTATTATTGCAGATGCCTCAATCACACTCAAAGTGAGAGAAAACCCTCCTTGGTGAGAGGGCCAGGAGCACAGAGCAGCTCTGTGACCTGTGAGATCATCCCTGTGCATCCCAAAGAAAGAACACTGGCCCAAAGCAAAGCCTGCCAGGCTCTGCCAGCCCAGGAGAGAGCAGGGCAAGGGCTGCACATCCCAGCAGGAGCCAAACTGGGATGCACAGGACTCTGCACCTTTTAGCCCCTTTAGCTCCTCACAAGCTGTTGGAGATACAACTCCTATAGTGGGACAAGCTTCTAATCGCAGAAGAAGCATTCCCCCAAGATGTGCCTCAGAAAATCATGTCAAATTCCACCTTTCCCTGCCTTGTCCCGCTTCTTCTCTGGAGCAATAAATCAATATTAATTAATAAAAAGTCCACACGTAACTTTACAGGGAACTGCTCTTGCAAATGGCAGCTGCTGTTTTCCTGCCTTCAGGACAAAGACACCCCTTACCTCAGGGGCCCTTCAATCAGCACCCAGGCATTTGATTTCAAGAACTAGACTAGGTTTGAATAAATATCTTGTCCTGCCTAATTGGCAGCCTAGATTTAAATCTAGGCAGGACAAGTCCTTACACATCACTTTTCTACTCAAGAGTGATGTAGCATGTAGAGCCTGGGGGGGCATTTGCTTGTCCTAAGTAGGTGTTAACACTTGTAGAATTCATGGAATGGTTTGAATATAATAAATACATCTTCCACTAGACCAGGTTGCTCCAAGTCCCCTTCAACACTTCCAGGTATGGAGCACCCACAATCTCTCTTTTATGACAATTTTTATTTATGAGGCACAGGAACACACATGAGGCAGCACAGGGTGGCACATGCTGACCTTTAGGGCCTGAGAGCATCATTTCTGACACAAGGAAGAACCAGATCATGTCTGTATTTCAACAAGATATTTTATTATTGGTCCAGCAACTGCAAAATATACAAATTTCTGAAAGGCATACCCTGTTTTTTAGCTGGCACAGCTTTATATCAGGCAATTATTCCAGACATATATACAGAACATTAACATACCACAAATCAAAAAAAAAAAAAAAAAAGAAATCCCAAGTAACCAAACCCTTCTTTCCAAGCTTTGCAGTATACATTAAATAAATAAAAAGCGCTTTGAAATAAAAAAAAAAATTAAAAAAATAAATTCAAGTATCACAAAGGAAAACAAACCTTTGTTTGAGAGAAAAGAAAAAGCAGGGAAAGAAATCATTGGTGTTGTTTGACAAGTCCTCTCTCCCAATCTGCCTTGGCTGTGGCATCAACTGCCCAGTCCTTGGCTCTGTTAACCAGAGATGGACAGCAAGTTTTTTGGGGCAGTTGTGATGATGGCACAGGGTTGACACCATCCCACCAACCCCTCCAGCACAAGAGAGACTCAAGAGATCAGTTTTCCCAATGCTGGAAAAAACACCAGGTTTGAATTTCAGATTTTTGTAGACCCACTGAGAAATATATTATTACTAAGGGATTTAAGTTTAGAGCCATTTTGTGGTTGGTNTTGGTTTTTTTTTTCCTGTTTTTTTTATATATATATATTTATATATATACACACACAAATACACACCAAAACATCCACGCAATTACGCGTGTACAGGATTGATCTCAGGGCAGCCAGACGTCACGTTTGTATTTGCTGGCTTATCTTTTTGCAGCAGGAGGAGGAGGAGGAAAGAGATAAAAACTCCTCATGAAGGAGGAAGCTGAAAAGAGCCAAGTTGAGTGGCCTCCCCAAAACATTCATTTATCTGAAAGGCAGAGAAACCGAAAGCGCAGATGCCACCCAGGGCACAAAGGGAGGAGAAGCCCACTTTTAGTGAGGCTATTAAAACAGTAATAAAGCAGAGGGAGGTTGGGAGTGTTCTTTGTTTTATCTATACAGGAATATGATACACATATGCACAAACTCACACAGGCAGGGCACTGCCAGGACTGTCACCCCCATGGGGACACGGGCTGAGCGTGGCCCTGCCGCCGTCGGTGCCGCTCCGAGCGCGAGGCCGAAGCGCCAGGCACTGTGGTTCACCTTTTCCCAAAGGAAAAACAGACCAAAGCCACCCCCAGAACACACATACTCTCACAGAAAAATCATTTCTCCACCAAGCATCTCCGATGCCACCTCTGGGGATGGTGTTCCCTACGCAGGACGCTGGGGAAAGCCATGGGAAGGATGAATCCAAAGGGTTGCCCACCTGCAGTTTCCCCAGCCTAGTGTAGCAGGAGGGATGGCTGCCTTCACCTCCTGCCTTCAGCAAAAAAAAAAACAAAAAACCAAAAAAATAGCAACAGAAAAAAAAAAAAAAAACAAAAAAAAAAACAAAAAAAAAAACAAAAAAAAAAACAAAAAAAAAAACAAAAAAAAAAAAAAAAAAAAAACCAAAAAAACCCACCACAAGATGGGCATGGAGAAGATGCTGCACATAGGTGGGGGAAAAAAAGAGAAAAAACAAAACAAAACCCCAAACTCAACCCAAAACTCTGGAAAATAAAAAAAACCCAAACTAAAATTCCAAAATCCAGACTTTTGCACTAAGCAATAGTGGTTAATTGCCATTTTTTAACTGCTGTCTCCCAGCCCAGGACAGGCTGCCAACAAGGGTTCTTATGGGTCAAACCACTGGGAGTTGGCTGATGGAGTCAGTCAGGACCTCAGCCTGTTCCCCCCACGTCAAACACTGTAACTACTATTATTTTGTAGTCCCAGCTTTCCAGCATGCAAAATACAATTAAAAACAAACAGAAAAAGTTGCCTATATTTAGGCTTCCCCTGTTAAGTGGCCCAACTTAAAAAAAAAAATAAAGTAGTTATGCTTCTGCCACAAATAAAGTGCAAAAATCAAGCTGTTTCTAAATATACACACATACACACACTCACGTGAGAGTATGTATATAAAATTAAAAAAAATACAGACAAAACTGTCCCTTCCTGTGGCTTTTTGCAGTCACAGGGACTCCTGCAACCCAGCCAGACCTCTGGCCACCTCCATGAGACCTGTGTGTCTACAAAATGCAGATAAAGCCTAGGGATTCAAACCCTTCCCAATACCTCCACTTCCATCTAAAAAAGAAAAAAGAGATGAAGTACCAGCACAGCACCTCAACCAGTGCTCAGCCTCCCCAAAATTCAGCCCATGCCTGAGCTCAGACCATCCCTGGGTGCTCCCCAAGATGAAAGCATCACCAGAGCCCCTGCTGGCATGGTTCATCATGCACTGCAGGCATCTTTCCACCAGTTTTAGCAGCAGATCTACATTCTCTGCAAACCTCTTTAAGGTACGTTGATTTAAAAAAAGTGAAGGAATAAGTTGTCTTTTTTTATTAAACCCAGCAGTTCTTGCAGTGAAGGAGCTCACACAGCTGCGTTCCTGGTGCTCACAGATCTGCAGGAGCCAGGCTGGCATGTGTGACCATTTGTAGTGTAGGTAAGGGATTGCAGCACAGCATGTTAGGGGCTTATTCAAAAGTAATTAACAACATTAATAATAAAAAAAAAAATAAAAATGCAAAACCCCTTTACCCACCCCCCTTCCCCCTGTTTCTCTGCCAACCCCGCACCATCCACATATATACACACCCCACCCGGAGACAGATGGGTACCAATCATCTATACAGAAGATCAAAACCACTGAAAGAGAAGAAAATTAAACTCCTGTGCACTACAGAAGCACTTTACAGCTCGCTACGACCTAACAGGATGCCGGAGAGGAGAGCAAACGCTGCAGCCTGAAGAGCTGGTGGTGACCCCCGGGAGGGAAGCCGGGCTCCTCCCGCGCTCTCCTGCATCCCCCTCCCCTCAGCAGCGCGGGATTTTTTGCGGATGAACGGGCAGCGGGAGCAGGGCCGGGCTGGCGGCGGCCGGAGGGGACCGGGCTGTAAGCAAAGCTTCGGGAATGGCGCTGGGATGAGAAGCTGCCGGCGCCGGCGGCCTCACCACGGTGCCCACGGAGTCACGACGGCTTCTGGGAGTTGTTCATGTTCTGTAACGAGAGGGGAAGGAGAGGAGTTGGGGGGCTGGGCCGGGGTCGGGTCCCAGCCCAGCAGCACCTGCTGGGAAGACGTGGACAAAGGGATGAGGAGGAACAAAGCCACGCACGGGTCACTGCAAAGCACCTGCCACAGAGGAGAGGACACTGCCCAGCCCAGGAGAGGCAGGTGACTGACTCACTGCTCACCCCCTCCTCAAGCATTGCCTGGCTGTAGTTACAGGGTTAGGATTTAGAAATCCCTAAAAACTGAGCTAAACCCAAGGCAGCCCTCACACCTCACCCCGTCCGCCCTTCTGAAGCTGTTCCTTGGTCCACTCAAAGGCAAGGTGACACAGGAACACAGTGCTCCTTCAATCTGCCTCTTGCTCCCCTTGAGGGTGGGCAGTGTCCCCCCTGCCTGCCAAGGACGAGGTCCTTGTTTGCCCATCCTTGGCAATGCCAAGGACAGGCAGCTCCCACAGGCCATGCCAAGGACCAGCCACCACCAGTGGCAGAGCAGCAGCACAACTCCCCTGGTGACACCCCATGAGGTTTCATGGGCCCAAGAGACGCTCCAGACACAGCCCTGGTACAGAGTGACAACAGCAGGTACCCACCAGCACATGGTGAGGACCACAAAACCAGAGACAACCAGCTAAACACAAGCAGGACCAGCCCCCAGCAGAGCATCTGCTCCAGGAGAAGCTCAGGGGACCACAAGGACATTTCCCAACTCACAGAACTACATGAAACAAGAGAGGGGGGAAAAGGACTAGGAAACAGCTAGGAAGGATTTTTTTTTTTTTGAGGGTTTTTTGGTTTTGTTTTTTTAATGCTTTTACTACCTAAGATGCCTCTTTACAAGCACCAGGAATCCTGGCCAGGCTACAAGGCAGAGTGGGCTGAGCTGTTCTCTCTGTTATCTAAGGAGACAGGAGGAGGGTGAGGAAAAGCCACATGCACCACAGCCATTTACCTTGGAAATATTAGCAAAGAGAAAACTTTGAGAAAGTGGCAAACGGGTCTTCTTTTTAAGCATGAAAAGTGAAGGGGAGAAGAAGGGAGGGGGATCAGGTGACTGTTCAAAAGTGCACTTTGGATCACAAACCAAGCAAAAGGAAAATAAATCATCACAACCCCCAGTCAGGAGGACTCTGAGGTACTCAGCCATGTCCCCAGCCTCTCCAGGTGTCCCCTGGTCCTCCTGGATGGGGGTCAAGACCCCAACAGTGAGGGCTGATGCAGTGAAGCTCCCACCACCAACCCAGGCCCATGGTGCCAGTTGTGAAGGAGGAACCTTGAACCTCCCCAGCCCCACACAGGTGGTGACAGCTGTGGGACCAAACCAATGTACAAGACAGCAGCCTCCCAGAGCTAACAGCAGTGTCAATGTCACCATGCCTTGGGTTTGGGGTGTCCTCAGGGCCTCAAAAGCAGCCTTTAAGTCCCACACTAGGAGGTGGAGAAAGGCTCCCAGCAGCTGGAGGTTTTAAACTTGCTGCTGCCTGCAGATACCTGGCATGGGTACCCATCACTGCCACTCCAGCAAAATCTGACACATCCATCTCCCAAACTCAACACCAGAGTGTGTTTTCAGTGCCCCAGCCAGCACTAAGGCATGCAGGGCCTTTTGTTACAATACAGATGTGAAAACAGTGGAGGCAAGGATGGACAAAAACTAAAATGTTTTCAGCAACCCAAGAGGATCAGGTTTCATCAGAGGCTTTGGTGGTCATGAGCAGCAAAGGAAGGACCACAGGCATGCAGGCCATGCTGAGCAACTCAACCTCTACACTCCAAGGAGCAGAGTGATCTCACCCAACCCATCCACCAGCAAAGCCAAGTCCTAACTTCCCTTTTTCAAAAACATTTGCTCTAAAAGGAGAAGAAATATGAGATTCAACAGCTGCTACAGGCAAGCAGGGCTGAGCTCTGGCCTGGCCATGTTAGAGCAGATCACTCCATCTTCAACCCACAAAACAGCCCAAACTAGGGATGCTCACAGGCTGGTTTGAACTGGCCCTGCTGATTTGAACTGACCCTCAGAGGGCAAAAAGGTCCTCTGGACACCAACCAGTATCAGCTCAGCCCCAAAGTCCTCCCAGTCTTTGAGAAGACACCTGAGCACATAACAACTACTGCTCTCAACTCAATGTAGCATTAATTAAGTCCAAAGGCTTCAAATTTATCCAGGAGCTGTCCTGCTACTCGGGAACATGACAGCACTGAGCCAACCTTCCAGAGCCTTGATTATTCATAATTAGTGCATCAAATTATCAAGATGTTTTGGTTTCTTAACAGAGGTAGAGAAGGACAATTTCCATTCATTCTGTCCACAACATCTAGGCTGTTTCCAAAGTTTACAGAACAGCAGATGGCTGGTCCCAGGATCATCCAGCTCCAGAAAACACATTCCTGAGAAGGTCAGAAGCTTCTCAGATACCTCTCTGGTGCCATCACTCACAGACAAAACTCAAGAGCCCTGAGGAAGGACAGAGCACCCAGGTCTCTCACCTACAGTAGTAAGTGCTCTCACAGAGGAAACAACTCCAGGAAAACCCAACGGCATCACCCATAGGCATCATCATCAGAGTGAAAGTGATAATTTGCTTAATTTCACATCAAAATTGGGACATTTCATCAAGCTACTATACAAACCAGCACCCACAGTCTCCTCTTTGCCTTTCCTAAAACAAATCCCCCTCCCTCAACACAGCAAAATATTAACTCCAAGAAATCCACACCCCGTCCGGATTTTGCAACAACCAAACAACCCAGCGGGATGGCAAGAGACATGGAAAAAAGGGTTGGAAGGGAGAATAAGACGCAAGAAGGTACTTACAGGCATGCCTTCCCTAGTAAAGGCTGCAGAGAGACAGAGAGAACAGAGAGAGGTGTCAGTAACTCCGCGCCACACGGGGCAGAGGACAGCGGACAGCAGCGAGGGGCACCGGGCAGCCAGAGCTGGCAAAAGGTTCCTTGTGAGGCACAACCAGCCCAGGCAGAGCCTTGGGAACTGAGGCAGACCCAGCTGCCCTGGGAGGCTCATGCAAAGCAGCAACCAAGCAGAGCAATGGGGGAGCACAGAGCCGTTCCTAACCTGCCCGGGATCTGGGTGAGGAGGGGAGAAAGGACATCACACCAACACAGACAGCAGGGAGAGGGGCTGGGCAGGACAGCAAGGTCCAACAGGCAGCTGATGGCAAGGGCAGCATGGCAAAGGCTCCTATAGGTTATAGGGGATGCCTTGGTGAGCTTAGGAGAGGGGTAGAAGTGAGCAGCAAGCAAGGCCTCTCTTCCCATGTCCCTTCATGGGTGGGTGAAAGAGGAGGGGACACAGGAGCACCATGGCAGCCACCCACAGGGTTTCACCCAGGTTCATCACACCAAGAGCCTTCTACTCAATTTCGGTCCACTTTGCCTACAGCTCCAGGATGAAGGAGACCCTACCAGCCAAAGATGAGTCTTGGCATCTCCTCGTTAAGAGGAGCACAAGAACATTTGATTTGTTGCCATGCCCAGCTCTACACTGGAGCCAAGCACACCCAGAGGGAAGGCACAGGCCCTTTGTTCCTGCTCACTCCAGGGAGGAGGTCCTTCAGGAACCTGATGCTGGGTGGTGAAGGCACTAAATCAATGCAGCCTAGAGCTTGGTGGAGTTCATGACACTCTCAAAACCCAAGAGAAGATCAACAGTGACCCAAGGAAGGGAGGGACAACAGCCATGGGAGGAAGATTCATCTCAGGCAGCAGCACAGGTTATGACAAGTGCAAGCAGTTCCTCAGCTTCAGGAGTGACAGGAGGACAACAATAAAACAACAAGGACAACAAAAAATAAAAAAAGAAAAAAATTAAAAAA
>VZTB01017772.1:12250-24034 GCA_013397245.1 Thryothorus ludovicianus | reverse complement strand
GAAAAAAAAAAAGGAAAGGGGGGAAAAAAAGAAGAGTTCAACTAACTTGTCCCGGCATCTGCGTGGGCACTTCCTGAGGAACACAGCCTGGCAGGGCAGAAGAAACAGCCACATGCTCCTCAAAGCTGTTGATGCGAGGTTTTTTGGTGGGCTCTGGGCTTGCTAGAGGGGTAACGCTATTACGTCTCATGAGCGGGTTAGGTCCCTTCTTTGCTTCCTAAATTAAAGTGAGACAAAGAAAATAAAAGTAAATATAAAAAAATAAAGCAAAATAAAGAAAAAGGAAGAAGGCGACAGTTATAAAGGAAAAAAAAAAAGAAGCAAGTTGCTTTAGTTTTATTTTTTTTATCTTAAAGTGGCCTCTGCTTTTCCCCACAGTCACTGTCAATGAGCAAAGGATGCACTGAAAGGCTCTGGACATAAAAAAAACCCTGATACAAAATGCTTAAGAGCATGTAAGGGGAGAAAGAAAAAAAGGCTCTGCACTCAGATTTTCTCCTCATCAGAGTCTCAGCTGACAAAAAAAAAGTAACTACAGGTAGCTAAACACACCCAGCAGCAATCAAGCCATGACTCTGCATGACAGAGGTGCCCATCGGTCTCCTCCTCGAAGCTGGTCCCTCCACCCAGAGAGGGGAGTGAAAGCAAGAAGAGGGAAGATGAGCCAGCCCAGGCTGATCAGGAAGATTTGGGAAGTGGAGCAGAGCAGCCAGCGAGGGTCAGCACCACGCCAAGCTCCAACTCAAGCGAGGAGGGATGGAGGCAAAGCTGAGCAGGGGCACCCAAGCACTTGGCATTTGTCTCACCCCCTCCTACCCCCGGCCTTGCTGCCATCCCCAGAGAGGGTGGCAAAGCAGGGCATCGATGGCCCTGTGCAGGGGGAAGGACTGGCTTCCCCCTACAGCCGCAGGGAGGGACAGGCAGCTCAGGTGCTGCCACCTGACAGGGGAAGCAAAAGAAAGGAGATGTGGGCCAAAAGGGGGCAGCCCAGACTGTTCAGTATCATTTTGGGCTCCACCACCACTAAGCACAAGTAGGAACTGTCCCAGCATCTTGGGACATGGGTGCTGCCAGGGTCCCTGTGGCCCAGTCTGGGTGGCTGCCCAGCCCTGGCACTGAGTTGGCATCCTCCTGTTCTGGCCTCTGAGCTCCATTGGAGCACTTGGCAGATAGACCAAACTTCACAGGAATTTTTTTCCACAGGAGGGGTCTCCTCCACAGAGCATCCCCAGCCCAGTACTGCCATCTCCCACCCTGCAGAATGACAGAGAGCCACAGGCATAGCAAGAAAAACACCCTCAGAGGCAGATGTAGGGCAAGCACTGAGCCCAGGCTCTGCCAGCCAACTGGGAGACCTGGGAGAAGTCACCTTCTCCATCCACAGCTCCATTCCCTGCCAGGGTGAGTGGATGACCGTGCAGGTGAAAGTCAGAGACCAGGGAGGAGTTTTCCCTGGGCAAACACACTGGGAAGCAGGAACATGCAACAGTCCTTTTCCCTTGGAAAACCCTCAACTGGCCATGACTTTGCAGAGCAAGAACACATCTGATGCTCCCAGTCTTACAGCAGCACTTCCAAGCACCCAGCTGAGCAATCTCCCCATGCCCACCCCAGGCATGATTTGGCAGTTCCCACTGCCAGCTGACCACAGGGGACAGGAGGGGGACACCAAAGGACAGCACCAGGGAAAAGCAACACTCACCTCTGGCCGATCTCTGTGGGTGTTGACTGCTTCAATGTTCAGGGAGATGGATTCCACCCGGCAGCCTGCAGAGAGGAGCACAAAGGGACAGATCAGCAAGCCCAGCAGGCACAGGATGTCCCCAAGTGCCCCACCACAGATCCCTGCTTTTCTCCCCCACAGCCTGGATTCAGGAGGAGGTACAAGTCAACCTCCCTGGCATATTTAGGAAGGTCTCACTCACCATAAGCTACCGGAGTCAGCTTCAGCACTGTGTGCAGGGGACATTTCAAGTAGGGCATTTCATCTGCAGAGACAGCAAAGCAGGAGGGTTATCCCACCTGCTCTCCAAGGACAGGATCAGACACCTTCACCCCAAAGAGATGCACCCTCAAGGATCTCCCCAGATGTATCCATCACCCCTCCTGCAGCAGGGCCAATCCTCCTCCCCGAGGCAGGGAGCTCACCTGCACTCTTGTCCAGGAAATAAGCCAGGAGACAGCGCATGACAGCCTGGTGGCAGATGACAAGGACATTCTCTTGCCTCTCCAGCTCCATGATGACTGGCTCCAGGCGCTGCACCAGGTCTTGGTAGGACTGGGACAGAAGGGAAGGGAGATGAGGCATGGAATCAATGAACAAACATCCCAAAGAAACAACAGTCCTTGGCTTGGTGCACCTCCTGATTCCACGCCTCTGAGTAAACCAACAAACTGCTAAAACCAAAAGTCCTCATCCTCAGGCTACGCTGGAACTTCTAATTCTTCTGTCAGAGAAGGAGCCAATGACATCTCAGTGAATCACAGCTCAGTCCTGGAGAATTAATTAAGGTAAGCTAAAAGGGCTTTGAATATAGAGCCTCTCCATCATCTTCATACTTGATTTTATACAGGATTAAAAAGTTCTGAGAAGTCTGGAGCATCCCCAGAAACCCCAGAGTTTTGAAAGGCCTCATAAAAAACCATGAGAGGCAGCCAGAAAGAGCCCCAGACACAGACAGTTGATGTTTAATATCCCCACATATTCTTCTGTTGGATAAAGGGCCATGAGGATGTCCCCAAAGATTTTTCTGAAATGTCTATAGGGCATGACTTTGAATTTGGGGATAATTTGCCCAATTCACAGCCTAAAGTATCATCCAGAACTGATGTCAACTCCCACCTCATTGTGTCACTCCCTGAAAGGAGACTGCTAGGAACAGAGCTATTGCCATCAACCCTTAGGGAATGATACTGAGAACAAGGTGAAAATTACTTTTTTTAGAAATGAAAGAAAATTGGGGCAGCACAAAACTGTGAGCAGATGTAATGATGGAGGTTGGACTAGAAACCTCCAGAGACCTTTCCCTACTAATTTGCTATAAAGACAATGGGATTGTTTGTTAAGTGACATATTTCTTAGTGAGATCTTCATATGCCGAGATTTCACAAGAGCTCAAGGTAGAGGTAAAAATGAGCTATGATTTCTTTTAATTCTAGTTTTTTTGCAGCTCTCACTGCTCAAGAGCAGAGGACAAAATGAGGAAAAACAGGCCACATTTAAAGGAGAAGTCCTGTCTCTGAAGGTGTCCCTGCAGACCTACCTCCCCAGAAGGATAACGGTAGTAATATTTATCCTGGTCACGCAGAGCAAATTCCTCTGGATGTTGCTCCCTGATTTCTTCATAGGTCATTTCTTCACATACACCCTGTCAGGGCAGGACAATCATGAGGTTACTGGACATGCTCAAGTTGAGCAGCTTGAAGCTGAGATAAAACCTCACTTTCTCTTGTTAAGCAACAACCAGCCCCATGCAGCTGTCCTGGCTGCACAGATACTCACAGCATCGATTTCATTGAGTGCCTTCCACTGCTCATAGGGCAGCTGGAGAGCTTCTGCTGTTTGGATTGTCCTCTTTAGCTGGCTGGTCCAAATTTTGAGGTCCTTCAAGTTCTGCTCTTCCACAAATTTGTTCAGTGCCACTGCAAACTGTGAGACATAGAAAAAAGAGGTTGATTCCTGGAACATAGCTTCCCAATGGGCCTTCTTCCCTAAGTGTTCCACAAGCAGAAGTCTCAGCCTTCTGCTCTGAGGGAAAGGGCAACCCCACATTCATTGATCCCCAAGAGCTACAGACGGACCCTCAGCAGCCCAGTTGTCACCCAACACACACTCAACCCAAGGCACAGCATCTGCTACAGCCAAACCACTCCTGGGAGCCACAGGGGAAGACTTTCCTTCTCCCTCACCTTTTTGCCCCTGTTGGAGAGGCCAGAGTCCCCTCCAATCCTCCCCTTGAGGTTGAACTCGCTCTCCCCGTGCCGACAGAGGTAAATGGTGCGGGGCTGGACGTGGATGTTCATCAGGTAGTAAACAATCCTGCTCTGGATGTGATCCTGAACCCTGTTGACCAGGAACCGCCGGCCAACGTCGATGACTTTGATGAGAGAAAGTTCCCTGGGGACAGACAGAGAAGTCATTCTCAGAAGCAGCCCTGTGAGTTTATCTCTGTCCATGTAATCACCCAGCTCAAAGGATTTCCTGTGGGCTATTTTCAGCAGGGAGCCAACAGGTAATGGGGATTCAGGGAGGGCTGAATAGCAGCAGTGTGATCTGCAGCCCTCCTCCTGCAGCAGTAAAGAGGATTAAACAGGACTAACAGGGAACATGCCCCTCCCCAGGACAGGGATCAGCAGGACTGGCACAATCTGTGCAGGGCACACAGATGTGTTTGTGAGTAGTGGAGAGGCTGGGAGGTGCCTGCAGAGTCAGGAAGGACAGCAAAGCTCTTCCAAGGCACACAAAAACCAGGCAGAAGCAACAGGGCTTGCTCAATCCTGTGGACTGAGCCAAGCAGTCCCTTCCTTTAACTGGGACAATGAAAAAAGCACCTCAACCACTCAAACTCAAATGCTTTTCCAAAGCCTTTGTACTCAGACCCACAGAACAATGGTGAAAACTGAGTCCAGAAGAGGCTGGGAAGCCATCAGTGCCCATTTCCCTGGCACAGGGCCTGGGGAAACCAGAATTTTGCTATAAAACTCCTGAATTCAAGGTGAGGCCTGACCTTAAATCATTCTAGCACAGTCAGGTGTTTGAAGACAAGGTGAAATACAGCTCCACCCTTCACTGCTCCTCTCCTGGAAGAGGGAAGGTGCTCAAGGCAGCTCAGAAGTCAAGGGTTTCTTACCTGTCATAGTCATCAGGGTCGAGGGGCTGGTAGCTGGCTTGGTAACAATTGATCCTCTTCATGAAATCCTCCATGGCATCAGTGGAATTGCAGTCCCGGTAATCCGGGCTGGACAATTTGACTTCCTGCAACAGGAAAAAAAAAAACATGCCACAAGGAGAGGTTAGGAAGCTTTCCAAGCCAGACAATGCTAATCTGGAATTTCAATGTCCTGCCAAGAGCCAGAGATCAGCTGAAACTAAGTGATGACTACTTGATAGTCATCACTCAGCACAGGGCAGAGAAGAAGCAAATTAGACCCCAAACCAAGCATAAGGTGGGAGAATTTTTTATCAACCATTGCACGATTGGTACAGACTCTCATCAGTCCACTCCCATTCTCCCAAGAGTTGGGGGCAGCACTTCTCCACCCAACAGCAGGAAAACTGAGCTCCCTAATGGCTAAAAAACCCATCAGGTTCAAATTCAAATTGAGATAGGGAAGTGCATGAGCTTAGACAAGATGCTTATCCCAGCTCAGCAACAGGACAGCAGGATGGCAACATTCAACCCCTTTCTGTGCATTATTTGCTGCAAGCTGTCGGGCTGAAAGACACTGGAAACAGGCAATGTGAGTATCCACAACCCTCACGGACTAAGTCTTGCCTGAACCAATCTAACACTCTGTTTTTCCTGAAGATTTGGGTTTGAGCATTACACATGGGTAACTTCACGTGCAGTCTTGAAACCAACAGGATAACACAATGGATCAAAATCTGTGGCAGCATCCCAGGCCTGGGGTGTATTTTCCACACTGATCCCAGCTCTAAGAGCATCATTCATCTGTAGTTCCCCGTGGAGCAAAATCCCACACTCAGCTAGGAGCTCATTTTCTCGCCCTTCAGGCATTAGTTTCCAAATAAAAGGATTAAAATCCTCAAAAAAAAAAAAAAAAATCCAGCTTGAGGAAAAAAAAATGTAGCAAACTGAGCATTTTGTTGTAGAAAAGGCTGTGTGCAATCTCCCAAAAGTTGGTCACGGGGACAACAGCTCTCAGCAGGAGAAAAAGACTCTTCAGCCCCAGCCCCTGGCTGGCAGCATGATTTGCCTCCAGTGAAGCCATGCTGGCTGTCACAAATCACCTTTTGATTTTCCATGTGCCTCAGCAGAGTTTCCAGGATGATCTGCTCCTTGATCTTCCCAAACACTGATGTGACACTGAGCCTGTAGATCCCCAGTTCTGTCAGGGCTTTGTCTTTCCTGACCCAATCCCTGGTGCTCAGACACACTCTGTATGCCTCCCAGGCTGCCTGTCCTTGCTTCCATCCTCTCTCTGTAGGCTTCCTTTTTGTGTTTGAGTTTCTCCAGGAGCTCCTTGTTCATCCTTGCATTTTTGATGGCTGCTCCTTTGCTGGGAATGCATCACAGCCGAACTTGGAGAAGATGATCCTTGAACATTAACCAGCTTTCTCAGGCCCCTCTTCCCTCCTGGTCTTCTTATCCCATGGGACCTCCAGGCCAAAATCTGCTCTCCTGACATCTCACTTCACAGCCACTGCAGCCCAGGCTGCCCTGGAGCTTCACATTCCTCACCAGCCCCTCCTTGTTGGTGACAAGGTGCAACAGAAGAGCAAACAAGGAGAGGTGCTGTCACTTGGAGAAGGAAGTCATCAACACATTCCAGGAACCTCCTGGATTGCCAGTGCCATGCTGTCCTGTCCCTCCAGCAGATACCAGGCCAGAGCTTGTGAAGGTGATGGCATTCCTACCTCTCTGTGGAGGGGAAAGCAAAAGCAGGACTCTTCCACCAGTTCCACACTTACCATAACGTTGGTGGCAACCACGTTGGGATCATTGCAGACAGATTCAATGAAGAACACCTGTAAATGAAGCAAAGCTCAGCTGAAAACCACCAACAAGGTTTGTTAACATTCAGCCAGCCCCTTGCTCAACCCCCAACCTCCTCTCTGCTTTTCCAGAGAGCTCTCCCTCTGCCCCAATCCCATCCTTTCCTTCCCCATGGCTTGGTACAGGGAGTGAAGGAAGAGTTTCATATTTTTAATCAAACCCAGCAGTGAAATCCCCCTCACACAGGAGCAGCATGAGGATAACACGAGTGGAAGATGATACACCAACTCTACACTACAGTGGACTTAACAATGCAGGCATCAGCCCCATGGCACCAACCTTGAATCCGTTCTCTTTGGCAAAGTTTAAGATCATCCCTCTCCTCTCCCGCGTGGTATTTGTGGCATCAAAAACCTTTAAAAGCAAAAGACCTCAATGAGCACCACAAGGGCCTGGTTTCCCAGTGAGCCCCTCCTCAGAGGAGGGGCTGCAGAGGATGTTTGGGGCCAGCACAGCTGCCAAAGCCCAGAGCACATCTGGGAGCTCACCGCAATCTGCCCGGCCTCCTCCGTCAGGTACAGCTTCACATCCCTCAGGGCAGTCATGGCACATTGCCTGCAAAACAGGGGACAGACGTGTGGCCCTGATGTCCTCTGGGTCTGGTGGTGTCACCCTGAAGTTACCAACCCTGCTCAGATTCAGTTTGGAGCTCTCAGAGCCCTCCTCGAGCAGGCAGGGGAAACTCAAATCCAGGGGAAATTCAGAGCCCAACTTCTCTGTTCATCACCCTCCAAGGGGGTAACTGTGCTCCCAGCCTGGGGCTTCCCCACCACGTGGGGTGAGGGAGGGGATGCCCAAACTCACCTCCTGACTTTCATGGCTTCCTCATTGTCAGGGCGGAAGAAGTCATAGGAGCTGTAATGCTTCACAGCCTCGCGGCGATACTCCCCAACGTTGAAAACTACGTGGGAAAAGCAAAAATAAAACAAATCAAAATGAGGGGCATGACTCAGTTGTGCAGCTTCTGCTGTTAAAGCAAGCTAGGGTTGAGAAATTGCATCCTCAGAGCAAAAGGCTCAGGGCATCCCTTGGTGTTCAAAGTGAAGGAGAGCCTGGGCTGCAGCAGGATGTGAAAACTCAGATATTTGGCCTGTGGGATCCTGGAAACATCTCCCACTACCTCCCATATCCCAAAGCTAGAGGAATTCCTGAGAACCAGACCTCCTGCTTTCCCCTGGAAGCCAGAGCAAGCCTTACCTTTTGTGGGGACACCGATCCAGTTGAGGTAGCGAGTCAGCTTCTTGGAGATGTAGGTCTTGCCACGGGCTGGGAGGCCAACCATGACTATCACAGTGGGGGAATTGGCAAGCTGAGGCCCACAGGCTAAAAAGAAAAGGAACAGGAGCTGTTAATTCTCCAGCTCATCCTGCATCAACCCTACAAGACACTTGTTTTTATCCAGACTCCTTGCAAGTCCTTCAGCAGCTGGAGGAAACCTGAAAGGCACAGCAGGAGCATCCTGATGGGTGCAAAGCAGGCAAGGAGCCAGCAGCTGGCCCAGGCTCTCTGGAGAGCCCCTGTGCCTCAGTCTCCTGATTTGCAACCAAAATAAAAAATAATTAAGAAAAAAAACCCTAAAAATCAAGGCAAGCACAACTTCACATTCCAATGGCTTGGCCAATTCCATAAAAAGCTCAAGGATAGCCGAGGACTTTGGACCCATCCCTGCAGCAGTGTCACTGCTGAAATACCAGGTTTGGTATTTCCAAGATCTTGACCCACAGAAAGCATCTCCCAAAATCCTTGACTAGATTTTTAGCTGACACACAACCAACTAACTGGATTTTCTGAAGACAAGGCAAGAGAACCACCGAACTACCAGCATTTAAAAGCAGATATCCAAATGATTTATCCCTTTTTTTCTCATAAACCAAGTTGGGTTGTTCATATTTTATTTTTTTTTTGTGGTGAAGCGGGTCCATGTCAAACAGCTGGATAGAAAATCCTGAGGCAGCATTTGCAGGGCAGATGGGACCCTGCAGGGGATTTCTCACCCACCCTTCCATCCACCCGGTGAGCCCAGAGACCTCATAGGAAAGGAATGCAGGGAGTGAGTAGCTGGTGGCAGAGCCATAAAACCCAGCTTAATTATGGCCTGGGTGGAGCTCTGCCTGCCTGCCACAGCTGCCTGAAGGTGGGACCAGGGGATGCCAGGGGCTCCCAGGGATGGAGACAGGGCTGGGCTTTTGTCAGCGTGGATCTGGAAAGGGCAAACAAACTGAGAGGTACCCACAGAACAAGCAAAGTGCATGGGGGTTGCCATCTCCTTCTCAGAAAATAAATAAACCCAGCTGCTGGGCAAACCAAATGAAGGCCACAAGGAAAAGTTATGGCACTGGTACTCAGATGGCAGAGAAGAGACACCCATCATGTTCCTAAGTTTCTCATCAAAGAAAATGCAGCAGGCAAGAGATTAAAAACTACCTAGAATATATTTTTCCTTTTTTTGTTTCATAAATTTCACATTCCTCAGGCTGGAGCTGCCCTCACACTCCCTCCATTTGTGCAACCTGTCCCCTCCAGCTGCACTTCAAAACCCCAGGGCAGCTCCCAAAGATTTTGGCAGCAAGTGCCAATTTTCTGTGTTGGAGCACAAGGGAGCTGTGCAGCATACCCAGAAAAATTCTTCTCCCCCTCTACCCGTCTCACATCCTCATCCAAGCTATGGCTGCAAGTCTGTTTTACACAAATCCCACACAATTATTAGATAAAGGGAGGAGATAATAACTGAATAAGGAAACTCTCCCTTTTCCCTACCTGCCAGTGGACAAAGCCTCTCAAAGAGCAGAGCCAAGAGGATTTGGGGCTATTAAAAAGCACTCTAAGAGTAAAGGGACAATGCTGGGTACTGTTCATGGCCCTGTGGCTCCAGACAGCTGTGACAGCCCCAGGGCTGGCACTGTGTGGGCATACACGTGCCACCTCCAAAGGGCGCTGCAAGAGTGAAAATACCCCTAATTCAGGAATCTCCCCTCGATTTTTGCTGCCCCTGGACAATGGGACAGCACCTCCCAAAAAACCATGGCATCAGCGAGCAGCTTTTCATCAGGAATCTGAGCCCAAACCAAAAGTCTCAGGGAAACTTTGCATCAGGGATGAAACAGAACCCAGTGTTTTGCTCCCAGTCTTTCACAAAGGCCTCATTCATCATTTCTTTTCACCACTGCTGGGAAGCTATCAGGGATTTCAATACATATTCATTACTCCTTATCGACATCTAGCCAGGTAAGTCAAGGGCAGGGATGACTTTCAGGCTCAATCAGAGGATATTTAGGAGCTCATCACTTTTGGTATTTGCCAGAAAGTCAGCTTCAGCAGTGGGTAAAAGGAAGAAAAAAGGAAAAAAAAAAACAAAAAAAAAAACACAGCAAAAAGGGAAGGAAATTTGCTTCTATAAAAAGTGGGATAAAACAGCCACCTCCCCAACTTCAGGCATTTTTGTCTCCTCAAAAGTATTCCCCAAAACCTCCCACCAGCCCAGACCGCACGTTCTGCTGGTCCTCTCCCCCTTCTCCCAGCTGCAATTCCAACACCTCCAGGGATGCGCGATCCCGCACACGTGGAACCGCTCCCGCCCCGATCCCCCGCACATCCCCCAGCCGGAGGGACGGCAAAAAGCAGCGGAGAGATGGAGAGAGAGGCAGCGGCATCCCCCTTCCCTCCCGGAGCATTCCCCCTTCCCTCCCGGAGCATCCCCCTCCCCTCGCCCGGCTCTGCCCAGCCGCCGCCTTCGACGGCTCCTCTTTCCCAGCCCCTACGTGAGAGACGTGCGGCGTGACAGCAATTTAATGGATCGCCACCGTCAAAAGGCCAGCGAAGGAATCACTGCAGCCTCTCCCGGACGAGCAGTCACACAATCGGACTAATTATTATTAATTATTTCACACCCGGCGAGCGCCCTTGCAGGGGATGCTCCCAGGGATGCGCCCGCTCCCTCCAGGCATTACGCTGGACGTGCTCTCCGTTATTATTATTATTATTATTATTCCTCCGTTCCCACCCAGTTTTGTAGCCCTCGCTCTTTGTTGCCGCTGAGGAATTAATAGCACCTCGCGTTTAAAATACCTTGAGTTTAAAAAAAAAAAAAGAAAGCCTAAAAACCCCTCTTCTCACATTGCACAGCGAACAGTGCCCGGCGTGGCTTGCTCCCACCCCAAGAAAAAATAATTAGAAGCCACATAATGTTATTAATAAGCCCCTCGGTGCCTTAATATATTAAATATGCTATTTTTTTCCGCTACCAAGAGGGAACTCTCTCTGAGAAACCAGGTGAACGAAGTGGCAAAAAACCACTGCATGCACAAGGGATTTCTTTCAGAGGTGCCAGTCCTTGAGAAAAAAAATCCAGCCACAGCGACACACGTGCAAAGGATTAAGCCGGGAGTTTTACCCCACTCTAAGCAAAGCCCCTTGGCTACCCAGATGTGCAGCCTGTTGCTGAAATCCATTTCCTCGGCAGCTCCCGCTGCAGAGCTGCCCTTGCCAGGCACGGGCTGCACATGCCAACATCTGCTGCAGGGCGCCTGACCCACAGCCACGGGCAACAGCATCTGGCGAGTTCATGGGATATCTATTTTTAAAGAAATTATTATTATTTAGAAGAGGAAACTTTCCCAGCCAAGGTAAATAAACATCGGAAGCGACTTTAAACGCCTGATGAAGACAAGCATCGGAAAGGCTGATTCACCCAAGCCACTTCCATCCCTCGCGAGTGCCACCCCCTCCATCCCGGCTCCGCACATTCCTGCGACGCTCATTTGGTGTTCGGAGTCGCACAACTGGCAGGTTGTCAGTGTGGCTGGTGGGTGACTTATAGGAGCTGCTTCCTGAGCTTTCGGATCGGATCATGACTCAAGATTTGGTTTATAATAACACCGGGATGACCCTAACATTTTTATATTCCGAGCTTCAGAGACAAGGGGAAACCACTGCAGAAGTTTCAGCACTAATTTCTGCTTTCCCCCCCAGCTGGGTTAAATGGTGAAATGCAAACGGCGGGAGTTTGGTTGATTTTTTTTTTTCCCCTTAAATCCACTGCCCTAATCCT
>VZTB01017772.1:0-10139 GCA_013397245.1 Thryothorus ludovicianus | reverse complement strand
ATAAAAATAAAAATAAAAATAAAAATAAAAATAAAAATAAAAATAAAAATAAAAATAAAAATAAAAATAAAAATAAAAATAAAAGTTATTTGTTTGCATTCTTTTATTAGTTTATTAAACTCTTTAAGACACTCGCCAGGTTTCTGCAAGTTCCATTTTCACTCTAAATTAAGCTACAAACGGCACCCCAGCAATGCTGACACCCCCACGCAGCCTCTGTGCAGCACGGAGAGGTTGGGACCACCCTGCAAATTCCTGTGGCGACCCCAAAATCCCAAAATGCAGGTGCTCAAACCCCCCTGTCCCCCAACACCGATGGGAATGACCCCACCGGGCATGGAGGGGTCTCTTTGGAAGGATTCTGGGTGGAAATGTGGAAATGTGGGAATGTGTCAGGGGTGGGAAGGGATGTAGAGGTGGGAGCATCTACTTTGATGGTGTTTAATAAAGCAAATTTTGCTTCAAAATTTAAAGCTTGATATGGAGCATCTCAGATAATTAAAATGTTCGATAATCTTTTTTTTACTTAGGGTATTTTCCTTCCCTGGAAGTAAAGGTTTGTATTTTTATAACGCGTTTAGAAAGAAGATATTTCTGGCTAATTCCTTACATGGAGCCAAGATGGAGTAAAATGTGCACAATCTTTCCCTCTCCTACACAGAGAAAAAAATATTCACAGGCAAAAAAGAAAAAAAAAATAAAAAGAAATTTAAAAAAAGCTACTATGAGAGAGCTGGAAAAGAACCAGAGATTTGGGATGTGGGAAGGAAGATGAGAGAGAGCTGTGAGTGCTCCAGTTGGCAAGGATGGGAGTCAGGCACAACAGCCCTCCCTGGACCACTCTGCATAAAATCCCCAAATCCTTTTCACATGTAGGGCAACAGAAAGTCGGTTCACAGCTAGAGCATGAGTCAGAAGGAGGACAAAAATTCACATGACTTTTACAGGACGAGGAATTCGGGCATCATCCCCCTTCCTCCAGCAGCTCTCTCCCCTC
This sequence comes from Thryothorus ludovicianus, assembly GCA_013397245.1. NCBI lineage: Eukaryota > Metazoa > Chordata > Aves > Passeriformes > Certhiidae > Thryothorus > Thryothorus ludovicianus. The sequence goes on along the minus strand of VZTB01017772.1, from coordinate 9,142 downwards.
TCCGTGGCTCTTTTCCACCTCACAAATCACCACCCCCACGACATGAAAAGGAGCCCGAAAGCGAAACCCTGCCCGAATTAAAATCACAGTCGCTTCAAATTAGATCCACCTAGTAACTCTTGGCTTAGGAACTCCTAAATAACTGGAGCGGAAAGCTTCAACTCCTAAATAAGTGGCCTGGATTTCAAAGGCACCAGCACCCAGCTGCTCCGAGGGAGGTCAGCTGGAAGGAGCATTGCTATTTATAATGCACTTGCACCCCGGGGATAGGGCGGGGAGCAGGACAGAGCAAGGTGCACCCAGAGGATTATCTTTCCCCCCCTCCCAAATCGTGCTATGCAAAATCTCAGCTCCCTAAAAATAGCAACTGGGCTGGTAAATAAGATGTTGCTGGCAGCTGCTGTGAAAAGGGCCCGGAGGGATGCTTAGCTCAGCGATTTTTTGGGAAATCAAGTCACTGATGCGGCCTGAGTGCTGTCAGGAAGAGGTGTCAGCTCCTTGAGGGCCACCACAGGCACAGCGTGACTTGGGACAGCCAGTGATGCTGTCCCACAGCCTCACCGTGTGACAGAGGGTGCAAGGAGGAATCATCCAGCCAGCTGGAGGTGCTGCCATACGCACCCCAACCAGGACCTGGCAGATATTTAATAAATGAAAGGGAGCGGGGTGTAAATGTAATGGCAGGGTTTGAAATGTGAAAGTCCTGGTGGTAGATGGGAAAAAAAAATTGACCTTGAGCATCCAAGGGATAAATGCAGCAGGTGCAGAGAGGTGGGAGAGGGAAGTACAGAAAGGGAAGATCTGGGAGAGAAGGGGGAAAACCCACATTTTTGTGAGAATGGGATACCCACCCTCTTATGGGATTTACAGTCTTCAAACTTCTCTGAAACACCAAAACTAAAACCTCTCAATTCCCTCTTTTGTTCCTCTGCTGCTCCAACGTCAAACTCACCTAGCAACCCATCCTGAACAGTGGCATTAGGCTCTGGATGCATCCCAAAATAACAGCTCCAGATTTCATTCTCCATCCCTTTTGGAAGAACCCACCGGTCACCAGGCAGCCTTCACTGACATCAAAATGCCAGCACCAGCAGCGACTGCTCTGGCGAGCCCCAACTCTGACTAAGCCATGATTCACCCTCCTCTTTTAATGTCTTTTTAACATTTGTTTATGTGATTCCCTTTAAAGGAAGCTTGGAAGGGAAGGACCAGTCACGTTCTTGCCCACATTCAGTGCGACACGCATCCTCTCCTTTGGATGTGGCAGGGGGGTACAGGGGGGGAGATTCCTGCTGGGATCTGAGCCACACATCCAGGAATTCTGTGCATATTTAGAATTTGGAGAGGGTGGCTGGGAGCTGTGTGTACATCACTGCGTGGATGCAGCCACACGTGTGCTCCATTCATGTCGGGGCAGCTTTGTCTGCAGCAGTTTCCACTGTGGCCTCGGTTTATCAGCCTGGAATGTGGGCACAAAGTTCAGAAGCACAGAATGATTTGGGTTTAAAGGGATTTTTAAGATCGTCCAGTCCCACCCCCCCTGCCATGGTCAGGGACACCTTAAAATATCCCAGGTTGCTCCAAGCCCCATCCAACCTGGCCTTGGACACCTCCAGGATGAGGCAGCCACAGCTTCTCTGGGCAGCCTGTGCCAGGGCCTCACCACACCCACACGAATAATTTCTCCCTAATATCCCGTCTAAATCTACCCCCATCCAGTTTAAAGCCGTTCCAAAGTGCTCCCTGCCCCGGGAGGGTGATTGCAAAAGTCAGACAGCAGCTGCCCAGATTCTTATTAGTGCGTTAATGACATATTCTTGCAACATAAAAAATTAGTCCTCTGGGCTGATCAAGGGGCATTTAAATGGTTTTCAGTGGGAAAAAAAAAAAGAACGAAAACAAACTCCAAAACAAACAAACAAATAGAAATCAACCCAAAAAAACACAAACAAAAAGCTAAAATAATTTTAAATAGTGGGATACTGAATAAGCCAAGAAAATTGCCAGCAATATTTTTCGGGGAATTAGATGCTTTTAGAAAGGTCAGGAAGGAAACCAAGTGGTTGACCCCTCCTCTTTCAGCTGGATGCTGAGTAGTTTTCACTGCTGATGGCGCTTTCTTTGGAAGGAATTGAAAAAAAGCTGCTACTTGTCGGACTCGTGACCGGGGAGGGTGATAAACGTCTGATTTTTATCAGTCTGATAAAAATGTTTGTATTTGGAAAGGCAGCTGGAGTTCACGGTCCTTTGTGCCTGCAGTTCTCAATTGCCTCCCTCGCCCCTCGCAGGTATTTCAGTTACAGGAATAAATAAACAAGGAGCGAAGTGTGAACTGTACCTGTTATCCCCAGGACATCCCCGCTCCCCCTCCCTCATCCCGCCCAGCTCCAGATGCCCGGGAGGGAGCACCAAGAGCTCCTGCATCTGTCCCTGTAGTGGATCGGCGTGTTTCTGACGCGGAAAAAGAGTTTATTTCCTCTTCTCTAGACAAGTTGTGTTTTCCTTCCTCATTTCTCGCCTCTCACACAACGCAATCTAAAATTCGTGCAATCTAACGCTGCTTTTCCTCCTCGGCTGCAGGACAAAGGGGAACAGAAACCAAGCAAAACCCTCTCTCCACCACAAAATCCGCAGACAGGGCTTCCCGCAGGGATTAAGGGATGGTTACAGACCCCTGCCCTGAAATCAGGGCAGAGCTCCTGATCCCTCTGCAGCAGAGAGGGCTGAGCCCTGCCCGGGGTGCGGGATCCAGGCAGGGCAGGGAACATCGTGTGCCCCAGAGCTCTCCCTCCTTTCCCCACCAGTGCAGACACGCGTTCTCCTGGCTGCAGACAAGCCGTGTAGTTTTTTCAGCCTGTTGCACCCTCTAATTGCACCTGATGTGCTCATGAAACGCCTTCCTTGGCCGGCTGTAAGGAATTCCGATCATTGCTGGCAGCAGCCAGGCACTGGGACACCGCTGGAGCAAGACCTGGGCTGCCACACGCCTGCCTGTGGCTGCAGCTTTGCTTAAAAATAGCCACAAGCAGAGAAAGGGGGGGAAATTCAGCGAGATTCAGCTTCTGACATTGAGAAACCAGGGCTGAGCCCCAGAGGGGGAAATCCCCACAGGGGCACAGGGCTTTGCTCACCCCACGGTATCAGCCCCAGTCAAACACTGCACCCAGCGCTGACCTCGCTTTCCGGGCAGCCAAGGGACAGGGAAAGGCAGGAAAGGGTGGCAGAAATTCAGAATTCAGCCTCATTCAGCTGATTCCAGCTTGGGGACCTGTTGCTTTTGCTCAGCCCTTTGCCCCGAGCTCCCCGTGTGTGTCACTGTCACACTTGGAACCACGCAGGAATTCTTTCAAGGACAAGTAAATTTTTCCTGAAGTCCACACTCTGCAAAGTTGTGTTTAATTTCTTTTAATTTATAACTTGTCAGGCAGGGGGTTCAAACTTTTTTTTTTTTTTTGAGTGGTTGGATTTGTGCCCTAACTAGAGGTGTTTGGCTATAATTAGCTGAATTAAAGGGTAGCAGGAAAGGAAAGGGAGAGTTGTAAATGCAACGCCTGGCTTTGATGAATATGGGGAAGAAGGAAGGAAAAAGGAGAGCTTGGATTCAATCTCAATTAATCAAATTAAAAGCAAAATCATTCAAGATTTCCTCCACAGAAAGGTGGGTGCCTCCAAATGTGTCTTGGATAGCCCTTGGGAACAACCCAGTAAATCTTAAGACCAAAAATAGGGAGGTGTACAATGAGTGCCCATTAGCCAGGATTGATGACCCCAAAGGAGCCTCCCACATGGAGGTTCATATTTAAGAAAGGAGGTTTATTTGTAATTTAAAAAAATAATTATATTCTATAGTTCTCAAAAGATAGAATTTGGAGATAACGTTCTGAAGCTGCAAAGATCCATTAAAGCAGGGACATTTCTCAAAGCTGGCAAGTCTGCTCAGAAACGGGTCCAGGATTGAGCAAGGTCCTGTGAAAGTCCCTGACCTTACAAGACTAGTGCAAAACAAAACTCACCCCATAAATGGGCTAAATCATAAAGATAATTGGTCTCCATAGGTTGCAGAGAGGGTAGATTTAGGGTAGATATTATCATAGAATTCTTTACTGTGAGGGTGGGGAGGCCCTGGCACTGATTGCCCAAAGAAATTGTGGGTGCCCCATCCCTGGAAGTGTCTAAGGTTGAACAGGGCTGGAAGCAGCCTATTTTTGTGAAAAGTGTCCCTGCAGAGGTTGAAACTGGATGATCTTAAAGGTCACTTCCAACCCAGACCATTCTGTGATTCTGTGAAATATGGGTTTCTAAAAGCAGCTAGAGGGTAATTAAATGGCAAGAGTTTGGGATATTCCAGTCTCAGGAATTTAATACTGATTCTTCTTGAAATAAAACCTGGCTGCAGAAGTTCAAGGTTCGTCCTAATAGCAAGGGTTAAAGGGTACAGATCGGCCAGAGAACCACAATTCAGGTTTTGGCATTGTCAGAGCTTTGGAAAAGACAATATTCACATTAGCCTGACATTGGCTTGAGCCTTCTACTCCAAGGTACTTTCAGTTCCGTAAAAGGAACACTTCCCTGTTTGCTTTGTCATTTTAAGGTGTGAAATTCCCCACTGAAGATCCTGGGATTGCTTTAGGGTGTAAATCCACAGGATGTTGAACTTGACTTTAGGTTACCTCATCCCTGATCAAGAGGCCACAACCACCTGCGACAAGGCACTGATCCAGCAGAAAAATCCAGCTGGTCTGAGAGAAAAGTGTGTTTACAGGGCTACTCTGTCCCCGCTGCCAGATCAGATATTCCCTGTCCTGCTGCTGCCAGCAGAACTTGGCATGCGTTACCACAGTGCCTTCTCCGGGAAAATCGGCAGAATTACAGCCCTTTGCTCACACCTGAGCCAGACCTAATTTAGGATTTTCATGGTTTAACCCCGGCTGGGAGCTCAGCCCCACTCACTCACTCCCCCACAGTGGGGTGGGGGAGAGAACTGGAAGGTAAAAGTGAGAAAACTCGTGGGTTGTGGTACAAACAGTTTAATGGGTAAACCAAAAGCCACGTGCACAAGCAAAGCAAAACAAGGAATTCATTCCCCACTTCCCACAGATGTCCAGGGATCCCAGGGAAGCAGGGCTCTATCACACATAGAGGTGGCTTGAGAAAGTAAACACCATCCCTTCGAATGTCCCCCCTTTCCTAAACACAACAAAATGTGTTATGGAATATTTTTGATCAGTTTGGGGTCAGCTGTCCTTGCTCAATCCCCTCCCAACCCCTTGTGCCTCCTCAGCATCCTCACTGGTGGGGTGAGGAGCAGAAAAGCCTTGACTTTATGTAAGCCCTGCTCAGCAAAACAAAGACATCTCTGTATTATCAACACTGTTTTGGTCACAAGTCACAAACACAGCCCCAGAGCAGCTACTCTGAAGAAAATCAACCTGTTCCAGCCCAAACCAGCACAGTGCTGCAAAGCAGTGCAGCGTTTTGGAGATCTGATGGGAAGAGCCAAGAATTCCAGCCCTCCTGCACGCACAGATTGTTGCGGGGTTTATTTTCATGGAGGTGCCCAATGGCTGACGTTGATTGTGTTCACCAAGAACCCAATTCCCAGCCCGGTGATGCACCTGGGATGCAGCTCTCCAGCTCTCCTGGTGGCAGGGGCTCAGCGCTGGATGCGAAACCCCCCAGGGACGAGGAGCATGTTCAGCCCGTTTACGGTGGAGGATGATCACCCTCCGGAAATCACAGCCTGTCATTATCCCATGGACTTCGCTATTGAACTGTTTCCTAACTTCTCATTACCACCCACCTTTCATTAAGAGCCTGGATCGTTATCTCGTCATTGCAGGTTATTAAATCAAACAATGGCAAAGGCTGTGGCCTTTCTGGGGCTGACTCACCTCATTATGTAACAAGCCCGGGCCAGTGACAACCTCAGCATCGTCATGGTGACAGAGAAGAGTCTAAAAAGTTGTAAGCAATGATGTGGTGAAGCCAGATATCCCAGAGATGCTGGGGAATCTCTTCAAAGTAATGCAAAAAAACCTAAAACACAAAGCTCTGGGGGAGAACATGAGCTGGTTTGTATTCGTGGTGATCAAGGAGGACGTGTTTGTAGGCAGCAGCAGCGGGCAGCAGATTAATCACAGCCTAGGAGAAAAGGGTATTTTTTTATCTCAGGTCTCAACCCCCGCTGATAATCAGCTTGGCTCCTGATACAGGGGCTTTTGAAGCAGCATCCCAGAAGGATCTGCATTGCCTGGGAGGCTCAGATGGAAAGGTTCCCCTGAGGGATGCTGAGCAGGGAGGAGGCGTTGGAGCTCTCAGCTCCTGCTGCTCTGCCTCCATCCACAGCAAAGCTGTGGGTAGAGTTTGGGAAGGATTTATGTAATTTTGGGGTGTCTACAAGGAATTGGTCACCTTTGACCACTTCTACCACCTGTGGAGAGAAATGGGCACTCGCACAGAGAACAATTCAGTTGTGGGTACTGACTGCAAACCAGGATGAGAAGTGTCCTGGAGGAGTTTGTGTCCTGAGCACGGAGGGAATCTCAGAGCTATGCCCAAAACCATTCCATGCACATTTCAGTGCTCTCCAGCATGAGGTGACCCAAAACACAAGTCCTTGCCAGTCCAGAGTCCCATGCAGGGAGGAAGAGCAGAGCTTTGGTGAGGAGCTGAGTTTTGAAATCGTGTACGTGCCGAGAGCTTCCCACCCACACCTCACCTTTGTGAGCACGTCTGCCCCATGGACAGCCTGCTCATCCCTGCTTCCTCACAGGGCTGGGATGATCCAGACAATGGTTGCCCAACAGTGCCTACACACCTCAGCTCTGGCCAAGAACCATTTTTGGGACCAGCACCACTCCTGGGGTTGAGCTGTTGATCAGCCTCCCCAAGGGCTCCCCTCACCTTCAGCTGCTGGAAACCACAAGGCATCCAGAGGTGAGGCCTGAGTGTCCCACTTTTCCAGAGTGTTGCCATGTGCTTTTAAAGTCAAGACCTGCAGGCACTGCTTTTAGGAGGTCTGTGAAAGACAAGTGAGAGGGAAAGTGTATGATCAACAAGTTGAAATTTAAAGTAGTAAGGTCCAGTTTTGTTTCTGTGCCTTTTGCTGGAGCTCTTTGCAGTCAAAATGGCTCTCAGAGAACCCCCAATTTCCTAGCACCTCTCCTAACCAAGCTTTGGACCCAAATCACTGGAAAAAGATCACACAGATTGCTGGAATGCAGAAATTAAATAACCAAATTTCCTTATCATGGTTTTCTTAAAATTCTTCCACTTACAGAGCAATGACTTTAATGCATTTAAGTCCCAGCAGATGATTTTCATTTGTGTATTTCATTTACTTTTTTCAATGCCATGGAGACCTGGCTGGGAAAGAAAAAACAGGCTAAAATTGTTAAAAAACATCTACCGAATTTGTTTCATCTTTCCCTGATATTTTCCAATCAGACATGAAAAACATAAATGGAAAATTTCTCTGGAATTTTGGGGCAAGCTGAAACAATATGGGGAGCTTGCTGCCAACATATTTTGTCAAATACATTTTTATTTTCCAGCCCGCAATAACAAGCTGTTAACAGCTCCTTGGGAAAAAAAAAAAAAAAAAGAAAAAAAAAGAAAACTGAGCTCAATGTTTCGATTTCTGCCCTGGAGTTTAACAGGGAGAAGCAAAGCAGTGTCTGGGTGCCTGGCAGGGGTCACAAGGAAAGATCCTGTGCTTCAAAGCACTTGGGAGGGCCTCAGTTCTCTCCCAAACAAGTGCTGTTACCTGAGCAGAGAGACAGAGTCAGGAAGGCAGGGCACAGGTGGAAACACATCTCAGCCATTGTTTGTGACTCAGGAGATGGGGGAAAAACACTTTTATTGTGTCTGCTTCAGCATCTCCAGCAACACCACTCACTAGGGAATCACAGAAGGGTTTGAGCTGCAAGGGACATAAAAGATTACCCAGTTCCAACCTCCCTGGCATGAGCAGGGACAGCTTCCACGATCCCAGAGTGCTCCAAGCCCCGTCCAATCTGACATTGGGCACTTCCAGGGATGGGGCAGCCTCAGCCTCTCTGGGCACCCTGTTCCAGCACAAACTCTGTGCCACAAATAGGACACTTCTCAAACCAAATAAATGATCCCAGGATGAGAGCTCACCTCACGTGTCCATCCCCCTGTGCCCCCCTGCACAGCTCTGGTGGGTTCGTGCTCCCTGCACGTCCCTGGGCTGGCTCCTGCAGTGACAGCACGGCCACAGCCAGGGTTTCACATTTCCCAGCCCAGCTGTTTACCCAGAGCTCAGCCTGAAGGAAAACAACTGCTAGACAGTCAACAAGAGATCTGAGGGCCACCCAACTCCCAGGCTTTCCTGGCAGCTTTCCTGTAAAGGAGAGCCAGGCTCGGGCTCAAGGCATGACCTTCCTTCAGTTCATGTTGTTATTGCCAGGCTGGGACAGCCCCAGGCACCAACTGATAGCACCCAGGAATTGATTGATGGGCACCTTTCACCCACTGCCCAGTGAAAGTGCTCGTGGTGCCTCAGGGGATCCATGGATGGTCACTGAGGCAGTGGGAGATGCAGTTTGTACCCATGGAGCAGAGCCCAGAGCAATTCCCAAACCTGCCAGCTATGCAAAAGTAAAGCCATTCTGCAGCTGTGGCTATGGGGGATCCCACCAGGATGGGTTTGGGATGAAGGTGGGGTAGCCAGAGGCTCACAGGAGCTGTAGTGTCTGCAGGACATGCTTAGAGCACGGATGTGCTGCACCCCTCCCTGTCCTGCCCTAAACACTGGTGCATATTCCAGACATGGAATCACTGGAATCACAGCTGAAAACCCCTGAAAACCCAAACCCATCTCTGAGCCCAGAGACTGAGCAAGCACAGCTCCCCTGAGCACGTGCAGGAGCACACGCAGCCACCCCAGCCCCTGGCAGGGATGCTGCTCCAAAATCTGGTCCTCTTGCATTCAGGCAGAGGCAGTCACGGATGGCAGGGGTGACTCAAGCTCAGCACTGGCACACGCCAGCCCCATCCCACGCTGCCTTGTCCCATCTTGCCTGCAGCCAGGCCGTTACCTGCCAGGCCACCCAAGCCCACGGTGTGACAGCACGTCCCAGGCCAGTGAGACGTTAATTTTGAGGAGTTAAGGATTTTA
>VZTB01017731.1:48047-94909 GCA_013397245.1 Thryothorus ludovicianus | reverse complement strand
CCCCCCTCCCCCTGAGTTTAAAAATCCCTCTTCTCAGCTGCTCAGCTTCTTTCTCCCTGCTCTTTCACCTCCTTTCTTTCTCCTCTCTTTCTCCTCATGGCCTTTCTCTCTCTCTTTCTTTCTCTCCTTCTTGACCCCTTCTCCCCTCCCCCAGTATCTGTTCACTATTAAATTTGTGGACGTGTTTCCGGGAAGAACGAACACCTCTTGATCTATTATTTTGTGTCCCTGTTGATTTGCTGGAGGTTTTGAGCTAGCCAAGCCACTCCCTACGGAGCAAATACAACAATGCCAGAAGGACTTTTATTTAGAAAATTGATCTGTATTTCCTAGCTGATAACCATGTTCTATCTCTGGGCTTCTTCTTTCCAAAATTGCTGTGGAAGACAATTGATGTAGTGTCATGCATTTTTCTGAAGAGACTGATTTCAGCGACAAATCCCTACAGCAACTGTAATTCTGGGGTTAGGGTGGGAATGGAAGACTCGGAAGCATCTTCACCATTCAGCAATGTCTGTTTGTGATCCAAGGAATTGCAGCCATACCTTAAACCCACTCCCAAATACAAATCCAAGTAGGATGACAACAGTTTTTGGTACACCAATATAAGAACATCAAGCTATTTTAGAAACTTCATTAATTTCTTATTCTAGCATTGCTTTCCTAATAAATAACCTTCCTACATCTTTAGTTTTCCAATTCAATTTCCCTTTTACTTCAGAAGGTACCTGCCTACAATGAAATTTTAATCATCATAGAGAACATCCATTGAAAAAATGGAAGTACAGTCAAGATACTTACAGGTAGGATGCTTGTCTCATAATTTCCAGATTATTTCAATAAAGAAGAAATTATTAGTTATAAATCCAAAATGTACACTTCTGGCATTCAGAAGCATATTCACACTTCCTTTACCAAAGATACGGAATATAGGTAAGACATATAGGGAAAAATAAATTTATAATAAATGAAGTGATATTATCAGTCAAAATAGGGATAAAATTTTGTGCATTCAACCATTCAGACCTTAAAAGCCAGCCTCAACTCATATGTAGATTTGGAATAAAATCTCATGTTTAGCTATTATACCATTGCATTTGCATGAAGAACTTGCTCATTTTTCTAATGGTATCAACTGTCATTCTGCAAGCCATGCCACATCCTGAGACCATAACAATTAAGTGAAGCATTACATAATATCTTACTGGAATTCGTCACTTAACACTTTCCTTGCATTTATGACTCCATTAATTGTCAGCATTTTCATTATTAANATGAACTTTTGCTTTATACATTGCTACTCTGCATCACTATTTTATGAATCAATTTTAAATATTATTGATCAATTATAATAATTTCCCAGAGGACTTGATTGCTGCAATACTGTCAGTTACAAATGATCTTCCTTCCAGCCATTAACTTTTACCCTTGAAATACATTTTTTGTCCCAAATTTAGATCTTTCAGATTCTTGCATTATTTATTACCACTATTCTTATTGAAACAAGCATATCACACCCACAAGATATGTTCCCGCCAATCTCTCTTGAAGTACTCCTCCTCAAGATAGACCTCAGCCCACCCCAGTTAATAAAGATTTTTTTCTTCTTGACTACATTTCTGAAAATACACTTTTCCCTCCTGAATGACCTGTTTCTGAGACATGTACTGGTGGCTTCTCAGTCTGGTTATTTTTTTAATTTTATCCTTTTAAACCATGTAAATCTGTACAGTATGTCTGCAGTTTTGGGACCATCTATACAGGAAAGGCATCAAACTATTACAAAGTTTACAGGGGAGGACAGACAAGGTGGAGAAAGATCTCAAGGGCAAGACTTATGACAAGAGTCTGAGGCCCCCTAGCTTGCTCTTGTTTCATCAAAACATTTTTAATTTTCAATTTGCTAAATGTTGGATAGATATTAAGAAATTTACTTCAGTATGTCCTCAACAAATGTTTTGTTTTGAACAAAACACTGATCTAAGGTAGAAATCAAAATCAAATCTGCAGGTCAACAGATGTCAATGTAGTAGGACTAACAGAATTTTAAGTAAGAAGATAGCAAGTTTTCACCAACCAGATCAGGCACAACTAGGCCTTTTAAGGAAAAGGCACTGCATTTTCAGCCTTCAAATCATTGTAATATGTTCCTGTCTTTGACTTAAAATTTTAAAAATAGAAAAGTACTTATTTGCCTTTGGAATGAGTTTATTTTTTTCTTTTTTCAAAATGATGAACAGATACTTGTTTATTCTTTTGTTTAGCCAACAAAAAATTCATATTTTTACAATGGTTTTTGAATCAATTTACTGATTACTTTAAAAATTATCAATAGAACAATTATAAAGTCATCAGTAATAAAATTACACCTTTATTGTCAGCATGACTGTTTCTCAAAACTTTGGAAGGTTTTCCTTGAAATATCCTGTGTTTATCATTACATGCAATTTCACCACATTTGAATAGCAATGCCCCTCCCCTCTCAAATCTTAAAATCAGAAAGCAGGAAAATCTAAGAGATACAATTGAATCCACTATGAATTCACAATTGCATCTTGTGAAACAGGAAATAAATGTGCTACTCCAATAGCCTGAAAAATTTGTTTGAAACAGTGTATTGAACTCAGCTTTTCTATTCATGGCAAAATTGCAACTGAAATAGTTTGTCTTTATACAAATTTTCTAGTCAGAATAGTCAACTATGGTAGTATCCATAACGAAAAATAAAAATGTTACTTAGAAGTCTCGGGCTCCCATTGTAAAATATATGACTGGAAATCATAACCAGCCTTTCACGTTTGACTAAACTAATCATACTATGAAAAAATGTAAAAGGAAAAGAATACCCAAGAAGGATTTAGTCTCAATATATGAGCAGAAAATACTTTCACTAATAGAGCAACAAAAGCAAGAAGAGCTGCAAAAATTAGTTTCCAGACATAACACTTGAAAATCCTTCACAACAAAAGCTCTCAATCTCATTTTGAAAAACTGTGTCCTTCCCTTCCCCAACAGCTGTTGGCCACATGAAATTTTAAATACTTGCCTAAACACTAGAGAGAGATTGTGGGAGTTTTGTTTGGTTTTAATACCCCTATTGTGTTAACTTTTGCTGGTAACCTTGCTAACAAAGCCATTTAAAGAGTATTATGCCTCTCCTTTAAAAGAACTTTTATAGCATGAAGCTTGTATATAGCACAGATATTTTATCTCACTGAAGCCTGTCAGCAAACACTATCTGATTTCAGCAGAATCAGAGTAAAAACCAACATTACAGTACTACGGATTGTATCTAGAGCATGAAAAGATTGTGTGAACTTTTTCTCTTTTCAAAAAAAAACACTTACCCCATCCACAATTTAATAGAAAAGATATTAGACAAGCATTTTTTCATTCTTCCTTTCATTCCTTCTTTTTATTTTCTCATTCAGTCANTGCTTTATACATTGCTACTCTGCATCACTATTTTATGAATCAATTTTAAATATTATTGATCAATTATAATAATTTCCCAGAGGACTTGATTGCTGCAATACTGTCAGTTACAAATGATCTTCCTTCCAGCCATTAACTTTTACCCTTGAAATACATTTTTTGTCCCAAATTTAGATCTTTCAGATTCTTGCATTATTTATTACCACTATTCTTATTGAAACAAGCATATCACACCCACAAGATATGTTCCCGCCAATCTCTCTTGAAGTACTCCTCCTCAAGATAGACCTCAGCCCACCCCAGTTAATAAAGATTTTTTTCTTCTTGACTACATTTCTGAAAATACACTTTTCCCTCCTGAATGACCTGTTTCTGAGACATGTACTGGTGGCTTCTCAGTCTGGTTATTTTTTTAATTTTATCCTTTTAAACCATGTAAATCTGTACAGTATGTCTGCAGTTTTGGGACCATCTATACAGGAAAGGCATCAAACTATTACAAAGTTTACAGGGGAGGACAGACAAGGTGGAGAAAGATCTCAAGGGCAAGACTTATGACAAGAGTCTGAGGCCCCCTAGCTTGCTCTTGTTTCATCAAAACATTTTTAATTTTCAATTTGCTAAATGTTGGATAGATATTAAGAAATTTACTTCAGTATGTCCTCAACAAATGTTTTGTTTTGAACAAAACACTGATCTAAGGTAGAAATCAAAATCAAATCTGCAGGTCAACAGATGTCAATGTAGTAGGACTAACAGAATTTTAAGTAAGAAGATAGCAAGTTTTCACCAACCAGATCAGGCACAACTAGGCCTTTTAAGGAAAAGGCACTGCATTTTCAGCCTTCAAATCATTGTAATATGTTCCTGTCTTTGACTTAAAATTTTCAAAATAGAAAAGTACTTATTTGCCTTTGGAATGAGTTTATTTTTTTCTTTTTTCAAAATGATGAACAGATTCTTGTTTATTCTTTTGTTTAGCCAACAAAAAATTCATATTTTTACAATGGTTTTTGAATCAATTTACTGATTACTTTAAAAATTATCAATAGAACAATTATAAAGTCATCAGTAATAAAATTACACCTTTATTGTCAGCATGACTGTTTCTCAAAACTTTGGAAGGTTTTCCTTGAAATATCCTGTGTTTATCATTACATGCAATTTCACCACATTTGAATAGCAATGCCCCTCCCCTCTCAAATCTTAAAATCAGAAAGCAGGAAAATCTAAGAGATACAATTGAATCCACTATGAATTCACAATTGCATCTTGTGAAACAGGAAATAAATGTGCTACTCCAATAGCCTGAAAAATTTGTTTGAAACAGTGTATTGAACTCAGCTTTTCTATTCATGGCAAAATTGCAACTGAAATAGTTTGTCTTTATACAAATTTTCTAGTCAGAATAGTCAACTATGGTAGTATCCATAACGAAAAATAAAAATGTTACTTAGAAGTCTCGGGCTCCCATTGTAAAATATATGACTGGAAATCATAACCAGCCTTTCACGTTTGACTAAACTAATCATACTATGAAAAAATGTAAAAGGAAAAGAATACCCAAGAAGGATTTAGTCTCAATATATGAGCAGAAAATACTTTCACTAATAGAGCAACAAAAGCAAGAAGAGCTGCAAAAATTAGTTTCCAGACATAACACTTGAAAATCCTTCACAACAAAAGCTCTCAATCTCATTTTGAAAAACTGTGTCCTTCCCTTCCCCAACAGCTGTTGGCCACATGAAATTTTAAATACTTGCCTAAACACTAGAGGGAGATTGTGGGAGTTTTGTTTGGTTTTAATACCCCTATTGTGTTAACTTTTGCTGGTAACCTTGCTAACAAAGCCATTTAAAGAGTATTATGCCTCTCCTTTAAAAGAACTTTTATAGCATGAAGCTTGTATATAGCACAGATATTTTATCTCACTGAAGCCTGTCAGCAAACACTATCTGATTTCAGCAGAATCAGAGTAAAAACCAACATTACAGTACTACGGATTGTATCTAGAGCATGAAAAGATTGTGTGAACTTTTTCTCTTTTCAAAAAAAAACACTTACCCCATCCACAATTTAATAGAAAAGATATTAGACAAGCATTTTTTCATTCTTCCTTTCATTCCTTCTTTTTATTTTCTCATTCAGTCATTCCTTCATTCTTTTATTCATTTTCTCATTCATTCATTCTATCATGCGTTCTTCCGTTTGCTCATTTTATCGTTCATTTGATCTTTTGTTCATTTTCTCATTCTTTCATTTGTTCTTTTGTTCATTTTCTCATTCTTTGATCTTTAATTCATTCTTATATACATTTTCTCATTCCTACATTCTTCTTTTCATTCATTTTTTTGTTAAATTTCTTGTATTCATTTTTATTAAATTTTTAATTCTTTCATTCATCCATTCATTTTCTTGTTCTTTCATTTTTCCATGCTTTTCTTGTTTTATTCAATCTGTTATTCATTTACTCATTCTCTGGTTCTTCCTTCTATTCGTTTATTTGATCACTTTCTCCTTTCGTTCTTTCCTTGGTCTTTTTCTCATTTTCTCATTCGTACAAACTTTCACTCATTCTTTCGTCATTTTCATGTTCTTTCGTTACTTCATTCGTACATTTCTCCTTTTCTAATTCATTGGTTCCTTTTTCATTCATTTACTCATTCTGACATACATTCTTTTGAGCAGATTTGCAATTATTCATTCTATCAATAGTTCTTTTGATAATACTGTCATTCCTTTATGTTTTTTACATTCTATCATGCTTACATTCATTCTTCTGTTCATTATCTCATTCTATCTTTCTTACTTTCATTATTTAGATCATTTTATCATTCTGCTGTTCTTCCTCTCATTCCTTCCTTTTTCATTTTCTCGTATTGTCATTCTTCCATTCATTTGCTCTTTTGCCCATTTTCTCGTTCTGTCAATCTTCCTTTCTTTCATACTTCTGCTAATCATTTTCTTCTGTTGTTTTCCTTTCATTCATTCTTTTTTCAGTTTTTCGTTCTGTAGTTTTCCTTTCATTCGTTCTTTTGCCCATTTTCTCGTTCTGTCATTCTATCATTCATTCTTTTTCATTTTCTCATTCTGTGGTTCTTCCATTAGTTCTTTTCCTCATTTTTTAGTTCTGTCGGGCTTGTTTTCAGTAGTCCTTTTCCCCATTTTCTCATACTGTCACTCTTTCATTCGTTCTCTTTTCATTTGTCACTCTCTTGTTTTTCCTTTCATTCATTATTTTCATTTTTTCCATTATTCCTCTCCTCATTCATTGTTTTCCCCACTTTATCACTCTGTTTTTCTTCCTTTAATTCGTGCTTTTGCCCATTTTATCTATCTGTTGTTATTCCTTTCATTTGTTCTTTTACATTTTCTCATTCTGTCATTCTTCATATCATTCATTCTTTTTCAGTTTTGTCGAGCCCTTGTTTTTCCATTCATTCCATCTTTTGTTCATTTTCTTGTTCTGACATTCTTTCATTCATTCGTTTGTTCTTTTATCATTTTCTCATTCTGTTGTTCTTCCGTTCATTCATTCTTTTTTCATTTCCTCGTTCTGTCGTTCCTTATTTCATTCGTTCTGTTTCCTATTTTCTCGTTCTGTCATTCATTTTATATTCATTCTTTTTTCATTTTCTCGTTCAGTCATTCTTTATTTCATTCGTTCTTTTTCCCATTTTCTCATTCTATTGTTTTTTCATTCGTTCTTTTTTTTATTTTCTTGTTCTGACATTCTTCCTTTCATTCGTTCTTTTTCCCATTTTCTCATTCTATTGTTTTTTCATTCGTTCTTTTTTTCATTTTCTTGTTCTGTCATTCTTCCTTTCATTCGTTCTTTTTCCCATTTTCTCATTCTGTCATTCAATTTTCATTCTTTTTTCTACCATTTTCTCATTCCGTGGTTCTTTTTTCCATTCGTTCTTTTTATTCGTTCTTTTTTCGTTCATTCTTTTTCCAATTTTCTCATTCTGTCGTTCTTTATTTCATTCGTTCTTTTTCCTTTTTTCTAGTTCTGTCGTTCATTTTTCATTCGTTCTTTTTCCCATTTTCTCATTCTGTCGTTCATTTTTATTCGTTCTTTTTCCCATTTTCTCATTCTATTGTTTTTTCATTCGTTCTTTTTTTCATTTTCTTGTTCTGTCATTCTTCCTTTCATTCGTTCTCTTTCCCATTTTCTCATTCTGTCGTTCATTTTTATTCGTTCTTTTTCCCATTTCCTCGTTCTCTCGTTCCTCCTTTTATTCATTTTTTTCCGTTCTTTTTCCCATTTTCTCATTCTGTCATTCATTTTTCATTCGTTTTTTTATTTGTTCTTTTTTCATTCATTCTTTTTCCCATTTTCTCATTCTATCTTTTTTTTCATTCATTCTTTTTTCATTTTCTCATTCTGTCATTCTTCCTTTCATTCATTCTTTTTTCATTTTCTCATTCTGTTGTTCATCATTTCATTTGTTCTTTCTTTTGATTTTCACATTCTGTCGTTCTTTTTTCATTTGTTTTTTTTTTCATTTCCTCATTCTGTCATTCTTCATTTCTTTTGTTCTTTTGCCCATTTTTTCATTTTGTCGTTCTTCCTTTCATTCTTTCTTTTTTCATTTTCTCCTTCTGTCGTTCTTCCTTTCATTTATTCTTTTGCCCATTTTCTAGTTTTTTTGTTCTTCCTTTCATTTGTTCTTTTTTTCATTTTCACATTCTGTTCTTCCTTTCATTCATTCCTTTGCCCATTTTCTGATTCGGTAGTTCTTCCCTTCATTCGTTTTTTTTTCATTTTCTCGTCCTGTCATTCTTCCTTTCATTCATTCTTTTCTTCCTTTTCTCTTTCTGTTGCTCTTCCTTTCTNTTCTTCCTTTCATTCATTCTTTTCTTCCTTTTCTCTTTCTGTCGCTCTTCCTTTCTTTCGTTCTTTTGCCCATTTTCTCGTCCTGTCGTTCTTCCTTTCATTCATTCTTTTTTTCATTTTCACCTTCTGTCATTGTTGTGGGGTGTTGTTGTTCAATTCAACCAATAAGGCTGCTGCGCTTTTTTGTAAAGACACATTCTTGAATCAAAAAAAAAGAAAAATGGAGGAGGGAACACTTCACTTCACATCCAGCCTCGGAAGGAGACCGCATGTCCCAGGCCCAGTGGGCTCCAGGCTGGCCCTGGGATGTTTTGATTTCTCTGACTTAGCTGAAATTTTCTTTCCCGGAGGGGTGGTGAGAGACCTGCTAGTTACCCAGGAACTCACCAGGCTTCCCGAGGCCAGAAAGGACTCTGAAACTAAAAGCAACTTGGAAACAAAAAGCCACCACGTGGCTGGGAGATCAGAGCAGCCACGTGGAGCAGCCAGGATGGTGCCGGCAGCCACAGTTTCTCTTTTTCATATGGCTCACAGCAAACTCTGTCTACTCAGCTACTTCGAACTAACTTTACAAAAGTTACAAAAAAAAAGTTACAAAAAAAACTTACAAAAAAAGAAACAAAAACACCGGTTGCAGGTTTTTTTCCTCCAGTTTCAGTGTTTCAGCAAGGTGGAGTCAACATGATGCTGGCAAGAACCACGTAGCAGCAGGAAAGCACAGCAAGCTCTTCAGTGCAGAATCTGGATTAACTTTTCAACATTGTGAGACTCTATAAAAACTGTTTCAATCGATGATAAAACTTAACCTTTGAGGTCATTAAAGAAGAAGCTTGATTTTGGATGGAGGGATTGAAGGGGATATTTTGAACTTAAATTCTTTTGTAAAGCTATGGTAAAGATACTAGACTTTGTTCATTTTCTCTGTGACACGTGAAATGTGTTGGAGGAAGGTAGCAATTTTGGGTACAACTGTGAATTGAAATATTGGTGGTTGAAACAAAGGGGTATTACTGTGATTTAAGGAGAGACTTGGAGAAATGAGAGAAATTAAGAAGATAGTAAAGAGATCTTTGTTCTTAGAGATAAATAAGAAACCTGTTGTACATTAAAGTAGCTCATTCTTAAAAATAACATCCCAATTAGTAAGGTAGTGTATAACAAGAGAAATGGCTTTTTGTCATGGAGAAAATAATTTTTCTTCCTGGGTGGTTGTTTTAATTTGTGACAAAGCTACAGGAAAACCTGTTTTTTCTTGTGAGAAAAGTCTCCAGAGCATAACAAAAGAAACTCTTCTCCCCAAGTGAACTGAAGTTAAGACTGTTTTTTTAAAGGTTGTAAACTGACTAAAAGTCGTAAGTTTTATCTTTGCATTGTCAGTGGAAAAAAGAAAAGTTATCTGGAATTTGGTTCTGATTATCTCATTATTATCATTTTCCTCTTTCAGCTTTGTTAATAAAGTTTTTTCTTGCATGTTTTCAAGTTTAAATTTGCTTTGTTTTCTTTCCTTTTTTAATTCTATCTCACAATGAAAATAAACCCCCAACAACAGGCCACCCTCCCTGGCCTCTTCCAGGGAGCTACATACAGAAGGGTTGTTAGTGAGCATAACTTTCTTCATTCAGCTGTCTGAAGAACACCTCAAATGGGCAGCATCTCCTAAGATTTCTCATTTTACCTTTGTTTCCTTGTCTATCTATATTTTTAAGGTTTGCATTTTGTCTTGTCCTTGCTGGAATAGACTTGCTTTTTCTTTTGTGTATATGAAGCAGTGCCCATGTTTTCTATCTCCGAGGAACAGGAGGAACCAAGAGCCCTCCAAGTCATTTGAAGAGTGCTTCTCACCCACAACACGGCCCTTCAGGGGTTAAGAGCACCCCTTTTACTTTGCAACAAGACTCCTTGCAGTTTGCGGTTGACACTGTAATCATGGTATTCTTTTTGTGTCTGTGAGGACACAGCGGCAGGTTTTCATTTGGAAAAATTCACCCTGACATTACTCTTTTGCAATAGAGATAAGAGGCAAGAAAGGACTTAATAGAAGGTATTCTGTAATATTGGAGATGTTCTGCTATGGCTGAGGATCAGAAGACATACGAATGAGTCCCCAGTGTTCTTGGAGCTGCTGAACAAAAGTAGATCCTTTTGAAAATGCTACTGTTAGGAAACAACAGTGGATGTACAATAAAAATGTCTTCTTTTTTTGGTCTTATTTAAAGGTCTGTTTGGACTCTAAAACTGTGAGCCTTCTGCTCTGGATAAGACCTAAGCTACCGCTACTTCATAAAAATTCTCTTTTCTCTCTTATTTGTGTCCAAATACATAGCACTACTTGTCTTTATCTTCTTCTCTCTCATTTGAGAATGAACTGCAAATTGTTAACATTATGACCAAGTGTAAGGAAAAACTCTACCCACAAGCAGGAATGGAGAGTGCTGTGACTGTCATATTGATATGATGAGGGGAATAATGCCTATTTATACTTCTTTCTAATCAAATCCTTAGATAAATTCTACTAATTTTAGTGGAAGGAGCCTTTGAATGCTATTAGGTCAACTGCCTTTTGAAATATTGTCTATCAGCACACCAACTCTATCTCAGGAGTAAAATTCTTTAAGGAGTTTCTTTGAGCTATGACTACCCCTTCTTCCCCCATTCAAGAATGGAGAGACCTTCTCAGGGTCACTTTCTTCTTTCTCCTTGTCAGGTCTTGCTCCACTGGGCAATTGAAGCTGAGTGTCCTTTTCAATTTAAACGAATAACAAAAGGGTGAAGTAGTAAATAGGGGTTAGTACAGGCACGAGCCATGGCATGGACAAGCTCTCACTCAGCAAACTACAGGATGTCTTTCTGGGCAAGGATTTTACCAAAACTACAGCTGTCCAAAATTCTGAGTCAAATTCAAGCATTTTTTAAATATGATTCTAAAGATGATTTACTCTTAGGCTTGCACCTGAATCTACTAAGTGGTGGATCCAAACTCTTCTGATCAAATAAATTGACATCTCCCAGCTGATTGCACCTCTCACCTGAAACACGTAGCTTCTAATATTGTTTGTAGGCTGCATTTTAAAATTGTACTGTGAGAAAAGATCATGAGTTCTAGTTAGTTTATTTTTTAAAAAGCTTGTCAAGGAAAGGCTCAGAGATATTTTCCAGTCAACAGTTTAGCCAAAATGATGCACAGAGCCATAAAGGCCAAACCCTATGGGGGACAGTTCAACCTCTGCTTGTTTTTATGAGTACCTGTGGTAACAAAGGGTCTGCTTATGTGCTGTAGCAGTTCAATATGTTGGCTGTGCCTTGGCAAGGAGCAGCTGAATACAGAGTTCAACCCAGTGGCACGCAGACGGGGCTCTTTTGCTAGCCACTGAACAATAGCACTGTAGGAGATTATCTTTCCTATAAGGAGAGTATAGTTCAAATAACCCAGGCAAGAGAAATGTAGAGGGTCTTAAAAGCAGTTTGCTAAAGACTTCCAGCTAATGGCAGGTCATAAAGAGAGTTTCTGGTAAAAAGACAATTTTTTAAGGTTTCAGGTATTCTTCAGTAGACAAACCACACAAATTTATAATTATGGATTCAATAATTTCATCATTATTATTTGCAGCAACCTTTTTAATAAGACAGAAGTTGCTTCACATTGTCTTAGTGTGAACCTGTGTGGAACGTTGGGAGGCTCTTTGAGGGTAGCAGTGAGCTGCCCAAGGGGCTGCACCTGAGGCATCAGGCCAGGGTCTGGCTGAGAAATGTGAATGAACTGTGTCCAACATAGACAATGAAGGAGTAGTAAGAAGGTGAAGGGGTATTAATAAAAAAAACACTATCTAATTATCTAGTTGGAAAAAGTGAACAAAAACCCTGTTTTATTCCAGAAAATTCAGAGCCTTTCCATTTTGTGGTGTAAAGTTAATTTAAATCTTAGGTAGGGAAAACGATGCCATGGCAAATTTTTCATGCAGTGAAGGTAAAACCAAAACTACTGTAGCAGTTTCTTAAGATTACTTCTCAGTAAACTTTTAAAATATTTATTTAATAAAATGCTTATTTAAAACTGACAGCTACTTAGAGGAAAAAAACCCTGTACATATATGCAAGAATAAAGTACAAAGATAAAAATAAAAACTTCCAGCAGTGACAGTTGTACTCTGTTGGGTTAATGTCACCCATCTGTTTCAGCAAAACCTTCTCCTACCAGCAATTTAAAGTGCATTCATTGGGAAAACAAACACAAACCCCTAAGCAGGATAATTCATCATCCTGTTCAATTTTTGTCCATGGAAGATAGCCATGCCTTAAAGCTTCCACAACTTAATGAACATTTTTCTTATGGGTCTGGTAACAGCTTAAATCTCCTTGTAGTCATAAAAATCTTGATGCATTAAGATAAGATGGAAAAGATCAAAATATGCTGCCAGAGAACTGGATAAAGCAATCTGAATAACTTTTATATCATAATTTAAAATTTAAAATTATTTCCTGTGCATTTTGTCTGAATTCACTGGATTTGGTAGCATTGAGCTGTCTCTGTTGGTGTCAGCTGCTTGGTTTAGCAATGGTGAACATAGACTACTTTCAGGGTTCATATACAGATAACACATAGAACAAGATTTTACAAGGAAATTAAGGTCTGGTTTACAGAATAGCATTTTGAAGCTTTCTCTCTGCACAATGAACTAATTTACTATTTTTAAATTTTGTTACATGTGAAAATACCTGCAGGGGGAGGGGAAAAAAGACTTGTTTTATCCATAGGGGACATGAAGACCTAGGTCATCTAAGAAGGGCTTAAACTCAAAGAGTGTAGATTTAAAATAGATATTAGGAAAAAATTCAATACCATGAGAATAGTGGAACAGGTTGCTTAGAGAAATTGAGTCTGCCCCATCCCTGTCAGTGTCCAAGGCTGAGTTGGATGGGGTTTTGAGCACCCTGGTCTAATGGAATGTGCCCCTGCCCATGCCATAGAGGGCTGTAACAAGATGATCTTTAAGTCCCTTCTGACACAAACCATTCTGTGATTCATTCTATAATTCAACAATTCATTAGTTTTGTAATTCATTCACAGATATTTGAGGACAACTGACCAATCCAACTGATCATTCTCACCCAGCTCCTTCAGCTCTTCAGCTCACCCAAATTCTTTTGGAAAATCGGTGCTCAAAAGTGCATATGAAGCTTAGGTAAAGTGTTACTAGGTCTGTGGAAGGAATTTCCCATTAGCACCTGTGAAATCCAGCAGAAGCCTCAGGGTAACCTGAATCCATCTGATCTGATTATCACCTTTATAACACCAGTGCATGATGAGGTTTCTCAATGGCATGCATTCAAAAGAGTAACAAGAAACAAAGCAATCTTCTAAATTCTATGTTTTCATTTGGAGCTTAATCTTGTTTCCAAGCCTTTCTCTAATGACCTTGTTAAATCATTGACTGCTATTTTCCTTTTTTGGTACATGCTGCTTTTAAAATCTGAGTCAGGGATCTATATTAGAACACCCTATTCAGTAAGAGCAGTGTTGATAATTTAATTTTACATTGGAGTAATGTAATCTTCATGCTACCTTTCTGTTTTTATTTATAACTGAAGAATTCATTTCCTTTTGCCCTTCCTCTACCTTCTATGGCCAGAGAAGAGAAAAAGGTTGTAAAGATCTCTACCAATTTTTTTTTGCATAGTCACCAATATGGTTACATTACAATCATATATTGCAGACTTTCCTCTCTCTTTTCCTTACTCCACCTTCCTTAATGCCTCTGTGGTAGTCAGTTTGTCATCTATCAGCTCAACAGCACCCAAAAGCCCACCAAGCTGATTTTTCCTTGAAGCCCATCAGATTTGCCTCTACTCTAAATGATCAGGGTGCTACTTGTCTTTATGCACTTCTGTCCATGAAGGTGCTGTGAGCCAGCAGGTTGAAAGCTGTTAGTGCATAGTCAGATTTAAGATTTGCAAAGGGCAATACTTTTTATTTCTTAATTTTCAAGGCATTGTAAACGCCAGGATATGCAAATGTAGGACATGAAGCTTGGCAGAAACAATAGCTCTTAGAAAATCTCATTAGAGTACTTTGTGTACTGCTGGGGACAGAGCAGAACTACTCTTTAAAATACACTTTTGTTCCGAGGGCAATGCAGAGCAACAGTTTGTTTTCATAATTCTCCATCACCCTCCAGAGTCCAGCTCTTTCCACTTAGAAGGACACAAAGAAATAGGCTTGGGAATAAACTCTGTTACGTTCCATTTCCTGCATTGGCACTAACCTTCTGGCCCATCTGTCAAGAAAGCACATAGGATGTGAAGAAGCTGGTTTCAGTTCCCTCCTCTGTCTGGGGAAATGTGAGCCTGATTCTTTTGAAGGGCATAGCAGGTTTTGTATTTTACATGTACTTGTGAAAACTGCTTGGGCTTGAGTTGTTAAGGACAGCCATATAATGCCTTGAAAAGCTGGTGGTGTGAATATGACTTCATATAGGATTACAGAGTTACAAAATTGTTAATGTAGGAAGAGACTTCTGCAGATAGCCAAGTCCTATCCTGTGCTCAAAGTAAGGTCAACCAGAACAGATTGGACAGTCATGTACAATAAGAATCTGAGTGTCTCCAAAGTATTCAAACACAGACTGTCTGGGCAACATGCACTTGTGCTTTACTCTCCTCAAAGTAAAAAAAAGACCAACCAAAAAACTCACTTTTTATGCTTAGATTTAATTTTCTTTATTTTTTATTTATACCCATTGCCTCTTGTCCTGTAACTGGTCATCACTGAGAAGTTGATTGCATCTTCATTATTCCATTCCATCAGGTATTTATAAACACTGAAAAGATGCCCCAGAGCCTTCTATTTTACAGGCTGAACAGTCCCAGGTCTCTTGACCTCTCCTTGCATGGCAGGTGCTCCAATTCCTGAATGACTTTGACTAGACTCACTCCAGTAAGTCTTTCTTGTGTTGAGGACCCCAGCACTGGATCCAGCACTCCTGATGTCTCATCAGTGCTAAATATCAGGGGAAGATCCCTTTCCTTCAACTTCTGGAGGTGCTCTACCTAAAGCATCACATTAGGCTATTGATCTTTGCCACAACTGCCCAATTGTGGTTCATATTCAACATTTTGCCTTGCAAAGCTGCATTTCAACCTATTACATATTGGCTCATTTCTAATGCTCCTTCCAT
This sequence comes from Thryothorus ludovicianus, assembly GCA_013397245.1. Lineage (NCBI taxonomy): Eukaryota > Metazoa > Chordata > Aves > Passeriformes > Certhiidae > Thryothorus > Thryothorus ludovicianus. The sequence goes on along the minus strand of VZTB01017731.1, from coordinate 79,462 downwards.
TTTTGAATCCCCTAAAAACCTGCTGAGGATGCAGTCTGTCCCATTTTATGGGTCATTTGTGAAGATGGTGAGCATTTTAGGCTCCAGTACTGGCCCCAGAATGCACCAGTAATGTGTGGCCTCCAGTGGACCCTGTCCTGATGACCATAACCTTTTCAGCCTGGCACTTGGCAGCAGTTTTCTGCCCACCTTGATGTATATTTGTCTAGTCTGTGCTTCGTCTGTTTGTGAATAAGTTATGGGAGACTTTGTTTTTCTAGAATCAAAATGAAGACTATATGCTGTTCTCTGTTTATTCACTAAGATACTCATCTTCTTATGGAAGGCTCTTCTTCATCAGGCATAATTTTCCCTTCATAAATTTGTGCAGACAACTGATAGTCACCCACTTGTGCTTAACAAATTTGGAAGTGCTCCATCACCTTCCCAAGGATCAAGTTTAGGCTGGCTGTCTGTACTTCTCTGGATCCTCCTTCTTGTTGCTCTTGAAGATAGGAGTGACATTTGCTTTCTGTCAGTTCTTAGGAAATTCCCCCAGTTTCCTGGACTACCATGGCAAGAGTAGCCTCACAATGTCATCAAAGAACTCCTCAGTTATCATTAGTTCCCACGGACTTATGTATTTCCAGTTTAAGTGTAACCTGACCTGTTTCCCATCCATCAAGGGTCTTGTCTCATCTAGACTTTTTATCTCTCAATGTCTGAGATTTCCAAAGTCCACTTCTACCAGTAAGTACTGAAGCACAAATTTTCTATAATCATTCTTCTGCTGTTGATAGAGCTGTAGAAACTTTTCTTACTGTTCTTCTTGTCCCTTGCCAGATTCACCTCCAAGTAGGTATTAGCTTTTCTCAGTCTTTACTCATGGGTTTTGGGCAGTATCTCTATATTCCTCCTGGTTGATCTGATGCTGCTTGTATGCTTCTTTTCTATGTTTAAGTTTAGTCAGAAGCTCATGCATGCAGGCCTCCTGTTACATTTTGGATTAGGTCTTTGCATGTTGGGTTGGACCACACTTGAGCTTGGAGAAGGCTTCAATGTGAATCTACTCTCCACCATTCTTTTCTCCAGGTCTGTACTGCCTGGGATTCTTCCAAGCAGATCTTCAGCATGCAAACTGGGATGAGCCACTGGGAAATCCCTGTGTGACTTAGGAATTACCTCTGGCAACCTCAAAAAGAAGAAATCTTGTTTGCTGATAAACCCAAAGGAAAGCACAGGTCAGCCAGTGACTTTCCTAACGCTCTGACATGCTGGAATGATGAAGAGCAGGGAAACTCTAAGGGCTGCATAAATATGAGAAACATGAGTTTCACTCTATAAATTTCTGTAAGTGATCTACAATAGGATAGAATGATCTTTACTTTTCCTTAGGAACTTGTGTCTGCCATTTAGTTTTAAAAGATTTCAAATTTAGAAATATTTTTTTTTCTTTTTCTCCTACCAGAAGGCAAGATATTTGGGGTTGAAGTTCGAAATTTTCTGTGTGCACTTCTGCAAGCTTCTTTTCTTTGTTACATCTCACATGGACAAAATGGATGATAGTTTGCAATTAGAGTTGCATGTCAGATTTTAAATTAAGAATGAAAATTATTATCTGAGCACACTCCAAGATGGACAGATATTATTGACTCATAAATAATTGCAAATAAGAGAATGTGGCTCAACCAATTCTATAACTGAAAATTGTATGTTAGTGATTTTGGAGGAAATCACTAGCAGAACATTCAACAAAATCTGAGAGATTATAAAGTCTCTGGAAAAGACTAATGATGATTAATGAGTGATCAAACTCCTGTTTAAGACTTCCTCAAGATAACAGGGCTTGTCTATGCGCATCTTGCTCCAGCTGCACCCTTCTCTGTGCTCCTCACTCCAGTTCTCCTCTGGAGTTGGAGAAATATTATGCTTAGATATCCAACTGGAGGTGCTATAAGGTCTATGAGACTGGGCGTGTTGATCCAAGAGTGGCTTACTGCTTCCTTATGTTCTCTTTTTTCATTTGGATTTTTATTCACCAACAACCTCTGGCTGCAAGACATTATGTAGCTCATATGCACATTGAACATACAGTGGAAAAAGAATGCTCTGTGTGTTTCCCTTTGCCCTGTGGTTGAAAATGGTTTAGTGATATCTGGCTCTGTATGAATTGGTGTAAGTCTTTCAGACAGTCTTGATCTTACAAAAGGAGAAGATGCCCAGTGGTCTCAGCATGGCACATTTGTATCTTAGAGGACAGTTAGTGTTATTAGGTGAGTTTACTATTCACGCAAGAAAATTTCCGTGATAAACTGAAGAAGCAAAGGTAGTTTTCTACTCTGTCTCTTATCTACAGTCCATCATTTCCTATGTTTTATAGGATCTTTTCTACAATCTGCTCTGTATTGCAGCCCTCTCATCATGAAAGATAAAATTTTTTGCTGGTTTGAGCTACACTAAACTATCAGGAGAATAGCAGAGCTACCAGAGCTTGGTCAGGATGTCTGTGTTGTGCCATTTGGATGACAAAGATAATTCATATCAACTAGTCCCAGTTTTCTACTCCATGATGTTCACTTTATCAAAGCAAGTTATTCAGAGTTCAGTCTCCTCTTCTGCATTGGGTGCATAGATCAAACCTCAGTGTATTACACAGTGAAATAAATTGGTATTCAGCAGCAGATCCTCTGCACAGTGGCAGAGACTTATTGGCTGCCTTCCAATGCAGGTTTCAAAAGGACTCTTGAACACACTGAAAATAGAAGAGACATTAAAAGGAATTATTTCTTAGTTAAGGATAAAAGAGACATGACTCTCAAAGTGACTTGAGGGTCTTTTACTGACCAATATTGATGCAGTTTGTCTTACAGAGTATATATCCCGTTTCCCTTTGCCACAAAATGTAATCTTAGGTTTTATTCCCATTCTTTGCTCTTAATTCTCTCTTGCCCAACAGTAAACCTTCCTCTTGTGCCTATACAGCCAGTATGGGCTGGCTTATTTGGTGCTTTTTTAAGGGTGCAAAAGAATGGATGGTAGTGTCACTAGCCCATTATGGTTGGGGATTTGGAAGACTGACACAATGCATCATTTTATTTTGAATTAAAGAACAGTTTCCTGATCTGGAATAGCAAAAAACACACACATTTCTCTGAGAAGAAATCAGACTCAGAGAGTTGTGTTTATTGTCCTGATGCCCAAGTGGACATTAGTGACAAGTGGAATTCCTTGGGAATTATTATTGAAACTGGTGCTCTTTAATATTGTCACTGACATGAGCAGTGGATTGAGGGTACCTACCCTCGGCAGTTTTGCCAACAGCACCAAGGTCTGTGGTGCTGTTGACACACTGAAGGGAAGGGATGCCATCCAGAGGGACATGGACAGGCTTGAGAGGGCCTGTGTGAACCTCATGAAGTTCAATAGTTCAATAAAAGGCCAGGTGCAAGGTCCTGCATGTGGGTTGGGACAACCCCAAGCAAACTTGCAGGCTGGGTGGAGAAGGTATTGAGAGGCAGCCCTGGGGAGAAGGACTTGGGGCTGTTGGTTCATGAAAAACTCATCTCCCAGCAATCTGCAATTGCAACTCATGAAGCCAACCCTGTCCTGAGCTGCATCCAAAGCAGTGTGGCCAGCAGGGTGAGGGAAGGGACTCTGACCCTCTGCTCTGTGCTGGTGAGACCCCACCTGGAGTGCTGCATCCAGCTCTGGGGCCCCCAATGTAAGAAGGACATGGACCTGTTGGAGCAAGTCCAGAGGAGACGAGGAAGATACTCAGAGGGCTAAGAAGGCTGGAGAATTTCTATTAAGACAGGCTGAGGGAGTTGCAGCTGTTCAGCCCAGGGAAAATAACTAGTATCTTCCAGTACCTAGAGTGAATAAAAGAGATCTGGAGGGACTTTAGACAAGGGCATGTAGTGATAGCATATGGGGAAATAACCTTTAAACGAAAAGATGTATGTTGAGATTAGATCTAAGGAAGAAATTCTTCACCATGAAGGTGGTGAGGGACTGGCACACTTTTCTAGAGACACTGTGGATACCTCATCCCTGGAAGTGCTCAAGGACGAGTTGGATGGGGCTTTGAGCAACCTGTTCTAGTAGAAAGTGCCAATGCTCATGTCAGGGGAGTAGGAACTAGATGACTTTAAGGTCCCTTCCAACCCAAACCATTCTATGATTCTGTGATTCTATGAGATGAAGGGAAGTGCTCTCCTGATTCCATGCAAAATAACTGTTAAATAATGGCAAGGTGAATCATGTAAAAAAATACCTGTTTTTCTTTTTTTTTCTTAAAACCAGCACATAGCATGACAAGATGTTTGCAAAGCAAGTAAGTGAGGCAGTTAAATGAGATTCCACCCTATGAAATTGCTGGAAGATTGGCAAACACTTCTGATCTGTGCAAATGTTCATTTGAAGAATTCTTTTAACCTGTGTGAAAAACTGCAGAATTACCTGTCAGAGTCAGTTAAGAAGGTCAGTTTTGACAGATGAAGTCTATCTAATTTTTGTCTTAATTTTCACAGTAAGTCCCCTCTTGGAATACCTTTGTGTCAACCTGTCTGAATCTTGTGTGTTTTGAGGATCTGAATCTGTGTCATCTGAAATGCAGAGTAATACTTCAGGTTTTGGACAAATTTTCTTCGTGGTAATCTCAAAAAAAAACTGTGTAAATTCCTATTTCTGTTAGAAATGGGTGTAATGAGTCCCAAGTTTAATTAACGTGACTGAAAAAAAAGTCTCATTACAGTCATTAACAATGTTTAAAAGATTCATGTAGCATTTTTAATTCTAAATAAAAATATATTCTCCTTAAAGAAAAAAAACAAAAAAAAGCTATAGGAGATAATGAAAGTTAAAATTCTAGAGAAATCAAGAATTTAGAAAAGTTTATAAACCAGATTAATCTCAAGATGTGAAATGAAATTTTGAGAAGCTAGAAACATTAATTATAGTCCCATTTTCAACACATGGTTTCTTCCCTAGATCCATGAAATACACTGGTGTGTATTTTGTTTCTGTTAGCTATTATGTCCTTACTTTGCATTCTCTGGCTGGTAGGAGCAGCTAGCAAAACTGTCCAGCATTTATTCCTCTTGGATAGGGATGAAAAGGTTCAAATTTCACTAACACTGATCTGGATCCTTATGACTGATATTTAGGAAAAAGAATTTATTTTCTTCTGGCCTTATATACAAGACCCTTTTACATAAATGAACCGTATTTTCTGCAACAATAAAAGGTATCTTGGGCAAAAAGAAACTCCAAATACTTTGTGTGAGAAGGTAGGTCAGAACTGGATCATACTGCAGTGAGGAGAAGAAGAGTGGGACAAGGCACAGTCAATTTAAGTTAGATTGGTACATTTTTATATTCTTGTCAAAACCCCTTCTGTCCCGATTCTAACAAAGTCTGGCTTGTATTTACTTAGGTACTTAATTCAGCTCTTCTGACTTAACTTGAGTCTTATTAGGCATGTGCACTACTGGTTGCAGTGAGAAGGGTGAAAACATCCAAATGGAAGTATCCAGGAGTCCACGTTTTGAGCATTGACTAGAATGAAATTTGTAAGAGCCTAAATGTAATTTCCAGAGTCTAAAAGGGTGAAAATCCTTGGTTTAACTCTATTGAGTTATTACTTGGTGATAAAGAAATAGAAACTGCAAACATGTGTTCCACTAAATTAAACAACTGTTTTTCACTGTTTGCAACTAGGCTCCCAGAGTCAGGGGACATCAGCAACATCATTGCAACACCAGCAACCAGTTTGCCACCTTCCAAATTGTGCTCTGTCTACTTCAGAGTCAGAGCAGCTCATGTGTATTATTTAGAAACATTTAGAACAGTTGATGAAGCAGGAGGAAGAGAGGTTTTGGTCGAATACATCTTCATGTGTCTGATGTGAGCAGCAGCTGCTGCTCCTCCTTGCATTTAAAATACTGCAAAAATCCATGTGTGAGTGCTGTGGAATGTAGCTCTCAATGGTCACTATTTGTCTTCACAAACTGGGTCAGCAGAAGAAATTATTTTAGAGTTGGTTGGATTTTTAATTTTTATTTTTTTTTATATTTGCTTTACTAGTGAGGACAGGGATGGAGAGAAGGTCAAGGCAATTTTTTTGAAATTTCTTCCTGTTCCTTTGTTTCTCTCCTAGTTACTTGGGAATGTAGCATTTGTGGTCTTCATGGCATTCCTGTCAAAGGGCTTTAGCTCTTGAAATAGCAACAAGTCCAATATGGCCACACGCTGGGCTACTCTGCCAGTAGCCACTGTCTTCTCAGTGGCCCTTAGTGAAGGGGACCCTTGGGAATGGGTGTTGTGGGCATCTCTTGACTGTAGGGTACAGCTCTCCATCAGCATTCTTGGGCAGAACTGCTCATTGCAACCTGAATTGTGTTGCTGTATCAGGCTGGATAGCACTGACTTTCCTTGCCTTGTGTTCTGCCACATGATAGACATTTCCCAGATGGGCAGTTGCTGCCTTACGAGTTTCATTTCAGAGCTCCAGTTAAAATGACTCTTTCTATCACTAGCAGTGGAAATGGGGATGTTTATCAGTAGAAGTGGCCTAGACACTTAAGAAAGTGTCTGATGTTTGAATGAAAGCCACTCTTCTCTGATTACAGTGACCTGCATTTAAGCACCCTGATTTCCCATTGTGGGAAACCCAATGCCCCGGGGCAGTGGTTAAAGCAGTCGCCCAATTCTGTTTGCCCACAAACACATTGGAGGGGGCACTCAGCTGCCCAAGAGAAGTGTCTGCAGCACTCTAGAGCATCTCCTGTATCTTGCAGCAGTGACCAGGCTGGGAATCCCACAGTGATTTCCTACTGTAAGAAAGCTAAAAGCATTCCTTACAAGCCCATAGGGCATAAAGCCAGAGATAGCAAAATATTTGCATATAGGGCCATGGATAAATGCAGGGATAAATGGAGATTTAATGTTACTGGGATACTTCTTTCATCTCCTTGGATTTGCTATCACTCCAAATCAACCTCAGTTTCTGTGTCCAAGAGAATTTATGGGCAGGGATCATCCACAAAACCTCTTTTATGAGGGAGAGATGAAGACAGCAGGGGATGGTTGCTGTATCTCTGTCTGGTCTAAATACTATGTTTAACTTCTGCTAACACATTACCTAAGCTGTGTTCAGATGTCCATGATAAACTCATCTGAGTTTACAAGCCCAGCTAAGTGCCCTGTACATGCTTACACTACCAGCTTTCTTACAGGTGTAAGCCAGAAAGACTGTTTGACCATCCTTGGCCGTTTTCAGGCACTGATTTGAGGTGACAACAGAGAACTGAGGTTGAAATCAAATGGTTTTGAAACTGCAGCTTTGATTTGCATTTATCATAGGTAGATGGACTTGTTTTAAAGGCTTCAGTTACCTTCCAGGTGTCTTTCAGAAATGAAAGAAACAGAGCTTTGAATCTTTGGTGAATCTGGTGGGAAGAACTACCTGCAACTGAAGGATAAACTAAGTATGTTTTTCCTGAGTAAAGGTCATTTTTGATGGCCAGTAAAAAATTGATATCTTTGCTATGCTGAGAATATACACTGATTCTTTGCAGTTCCAGGCAGTTGATATTCTACTCCAAATGTAAGAACTTCTCTCTGTCAGAGTTGATAAAAGAAAAGAAGCATTTTGGATTTAATTAAAATATGTCAAATCATAAACATAGTTCCAGAGAATAGTATCATGAAAAATTAGACTCACTGCTTCTGTAAATAGTAAAGCAATGACTATTTAATGATTCACAGGTTTAATTACAGAGGAGATGACATCTTTATTATAACAGAATAAAAGTAATTATGTATCACAGGAACTGGACTGAACTGTGCTCAGTCCTGCATTCTCGGCGCGCAGCTGTGCAGAGCAGGTTGTCAAACACCCACAAGTCTGTGACAGTCTGCTTTTGTTTCACAGTCAGCTGAGCATCTGTGAGAAATGGTATCCCTCCCGTGGCAGAGCAGTGTTTAATTGACCACAGCTAAAAAATTGGCAGGGATGATTTTAGCAGTCATGGTCTGAGATGAGAGATTTCGTATGATTGTATCGACAACAGATGATGCATGCTGATGGACTATATATTTTTTACTTCTTGTAAATAGTGCTTGTTTGGCAATACTGAAAAGTTTAAAAAAAACCCCACATTTTAATCTTTTGTAATAGATAGAATTTTTATTTGGGTAAAATATACCAAGTGAACATCTTTGTAAGACTATTCAGATTATTCAGGCCCCTGTACAAGGCAAGTGGAATAAGATCAACACTTCAGAAACACACAAAGTAGCCAGGGACAGTTTTTGAGGGGAAGTAAAAAATGACAAATGTACTCTTCTAGTTTTTGTTGCTGTTATTTTTAGTTCAATCTTTTTTTTATTGCTATTATTTTTTTCAAGTTCAATTGTCTCTGTGCCAAAAGAAAATGTGTCACTATGTTCACCTATTTTATACTTCAATAAGTAATTTTTGCATGTGCATAACGAAGCTGAAATGCAGAAGAAAAAAAAAGGTTTGAAAGAAAGCAGAGAGAGAAGAAGGGTTCAGGGAACAAGAATCTATCAAGGAAAACTTGCTTCAGGATTACCAGTTTGTCACTAAGTCTGTGATTCAGGTCCTGGCTCAGCAAGTATCTGTATGAAATCTTCTCTGGCCGGGTCTAGCAACTCTTTGGATCCCAGCCAGAACCTTCTGTTTGATGTGATGACAGGATGTTAAGAGTAGAACTACAGTACCAAGTGGTGAGAGAGAGGAAGACAGAATGAGAGTTTGACAACCAAGGCTGGTTTATTCTATAAACAAGTACCTCTGTTTGGTCTGTGTGGTTCCTCTATACAGATAAGCATGGTGTGGTCTTTTCTCTCTGCAGGCAGGATGATCCAGCTGGTCCTGGTTCCAGAAGGAAAGATGAGGATTCATTTATGCTGGAGTTCATCTTTCTTTTTTTGGCATTATCTTCTCCTGCTCTTCTTGTAGTGATGTGTATGTGATTGACATCATGGGTGAGAACACCTCCACTTCACTCTAAACCAGCTCCAGCCTTCATGAGCTACGTTCTAGGCACTTTATTCAAGAGTTTTTATGTAGGAGTTTTCTCATCTCATTAGAGAATGATAGATATGTTGAATATTTTAACTTGCCAGATGAGAACTCTTGGTACTCTTGCCTACCTTTCCCCACTAGAAGTAAGTCCAAATTTCACTTAACATTAATGTTCTTTGTATACTTATGGGACTGAAGGTCTTTGTATGCTTGTGATATGGTGTAAAAGTGAGATGATGTAAAAAAATGTCAAATTATAGAATTCAAAGCTGTATGTCATGAATTGAATGGATGAGTCTGTGAATGAACCAGTCTATCACACCATCCAGAGGATGAGAACTTGAGAGATGTGATGTCTCTTCATCTTTCTGTCACTATCTCTGTGACTGACTTTGGACAACATTCATCATTTTCATATCTTGTTTATGAAAACAATGATGTTTCTTTTGTCAAAGCCTCCATGATGTACAAATTAAGAGAACTGTACAATAACAAACCTTCTTTTGGTTTTCTGAGACTATAGCACAGGTGTAGCTCACAAAAAAAGAACTGTGGTAAAATCTGCAGTGCGCTGAGTATATTCTATGAGTGAAGTGTTTGCTCTTGGAGGTAAATGACAGATAAGAGGAAGAGGTGTTTTGCTTCCTAGAACCACAGAAAATACGGCAGGAAAGCACATAAAACTTTCTTTTATTTACCCATCAGCCCAAATAATCATTATGTGGTCTATTTGACTGAACTTTGTCTAATATGTCTTTCAGGAAACCCTCAGTTTCACAAGTTTCTTGGGCCATTTTTTCTAATGTTTTACTGTCTTACTTATTAACAAACTTTTCCTATTGTCAGAATAAAATTTTCCTTTTTGCGGGTTTTAGATCTTGACAATTTTCCCAGTCTCAATGGACTTGAAAAATTTGTTTCTCTCTTCTTTGCAGATACCATTATTATATTTTAAAATTATTGCTATGGGATTCTTCTGCTTTTTCTTCTTTACATCAAAAATCTCAATCTCTTCACCTTTTCTTCTTGATACACATTCTACCATCCTCTATTATTACCTCTGTTGCTTTCCTATGGACTTTGGGTGGCTCACTGTGGTGCCTAAAACTGCACTCACAACTCCTGTTGAGAACTTTAATAAGTTACAGAAAGCAGAAAGATTACTTCATGTGCCCTGAAAATTATATTGTTGATTTTTGTGCAACTGGTGGTTCTTTAAGATTTCTGCAGCACTGAAGAACTGTTTCCTAAGCAGTTTTTCCCGTTGAATACTTGTAAAGTTAATAATTCCTATAAGAGTGAAATATTTTTCTGAATTTTGTTCTATGTTGTTGGGCTACTTTTTCAGTTTATCAGGGTCACACAGAATTTAAGTCCTAGTTCCTTCCATTTTTATCAACTGAAAGTTCAATTTCTACCTATACTAATGACAAGGATAGTAGGGCAGAGATATGGTTAGTACTGGGTCATGGACAGACTCCTGAAGGAACTGCACTTGATAAATCTGTCAAGTGTAAGTACTGGTGTAATTTACTCATAATTACACTCTGACTGTCGTTCACAATGAGTTCTCTATGTGACAAGAATTTCTTCCAGGACATTTTGCCTTAGCTCACCCTTGAGAATGTTGTAGAAGATAATATGGCAAGCCTTGTTGCTGCTGCTCTGTCTACAGGGTATTCTATTACAGGCCAAATTCACCTAATGTACTTTTTCTTTATGAGTAATTTGTATTTTTTATATACTTAAGTCTGTTACCTGACCCTTAAGGGGTGATATTTTCTCACTCCAGGACAAAAAAGGGTGTTTCTTCTTTCATTATAAGATAATTTAATTGTAAGCCCATTTTCATTGTCATTGTAGTATATTTTTTAGTGTTAAATCTCCTCAGACCACAGTCTGGACATTCTTTCAATATTCTAAAACCTATGAACACCATGAACTAATTTTCCTTCTATGCTACCTTATATAACAGTATTTGTTGTGTTAAACTTTTTTTGAATAAAACTCGGATTCATCTTGGTATTGAAGAGATATAGACAAACAGATATCCGGGTGAAGTCCATCTGGGAGGTGCTAATTTCCCATGTAGAGCAAGATAAAATAGTAAATCAAATTCAACCCAGTTTTAAATTCTGTGGACTTCAATATATTTAAAAATTAATAGTTTTTCCCTAGGTTTCCATTAGTAAAAACAGTAGATCATGTAATTGTAACCAGGAAAAATAAACATTTTAGAAGGTCTATTCTGTAAGTGAATAATTACTGCAGACCTCCTGCAGCTGGAAATAGTGTTGAGCTAAAGTATTCTGGATGATGGGGTCAACAGCACCTTCAGTCAATTCAAAGACAAGACCAAGTGGGGCTGGAGTGCTGATCTGATGGAGGACAGGAAGGCTCTGCAGAGGGATCTTTACAAGCTGGGCTGATGTTCCGAGGCCAATCGTGTGAGTTTCAGCAAGGTCAAGTGCCCAGTCCTGCACCTGGGTCACAGCAACTCCATGCAATGCTACTGGTCTGGGACAGAGTGGCTGGGAAGATTCCTGGTGGAAAAGGCCCTGGGACTGCTGTTTGACAGCAGCTGAACATGAGCCAAGTGGCCAAGAAGTTCAGTGGCACCCTGGCCTGGATCAGCAGTGGTGTGGCCAGCAGGAGCAGGGCAGGGACCGTCCCCCTGTCCTGGGCACTGGGGAGGCCACAGCTCCAATGCTGTGCTCAGTTCTGGGCCCTCACTGCAAGAAAGACCCTGAGGGGCTGAAGCGTGTCCAGAGAAGGGCAGTGGGGCTAGGGAAGGGTCTGGGGCACAAAACTGATGAGGAGCAGGTGCTGAGGTTGTTTACCCTGGAGAAAAAGAGGGACACAGGGGACCTTACTGCTATCTACAATGAAAGGAGGCTGTAGTCAGCTGAGGATCTGCCTCTTCTCTCAGACAACCAGTGGTAGAACTTGAGGAAATGTCATTAGGTTGTGTCAGGGGAGGTTCAAGTTGGATGTTAGGAAAAAATTTCTCAAACAAAAGGGTGGTCGAGAACAGGAACAGGCTGCCCAGGGAAAGACCATTGTCCCTTGAAGACTTAAGGTCATGTAGTTATGATATTTATAGTCATGGCTTGGTAGTGGACATAGAAATGCTTGTTTAGTGGTTGGACTTGATATTCCTAGAGGTCTTTTCCAACCGTAAAGATTCTATGATTCTATTACTTATTTTGATCTTTCATTTAGGGGAAATAAATTGATCAAGCCATATCTTTTTACTGTTTTCCCTAGAAATTTTATGTTCTGCTATGTCATCTAGTTCTTTACTTAATGTATAAGATCTCTGTTAGCAACAGAAATGTTGCTAAATGTCCATATATCTGGAACAAATTAGCATACAGCCTAAGATGGATTTTTGCTTTCAATATCTTACTGCTGAGGCACAAGTAGGCTTTGACGAATGACAGAACGGATAAAACTGGGAGGACCATAGTGGGTCATCTGGTCCAGCCTCCCTGCTCAAGCAGCATTTTCCTAGAGTACATGGGATACAACAGCATCCAAATGGTTCTTGAATTTTTTTCAGTGAGGGAGACTCCACAACCTCTCTGGACAATCTGTTCCAGTATGTGGTCAGCCACACAGTAAATAAGATCTTCCTCATAACCAGGAGGAACTTCATCTTCATCAAGTATCAGACACTCCTGCCAGCTTTATCAGGGAACTTGCTGAGGAGGCATCTACCCCTTCACCCAAGTCATTGATGAGTAATTAAATAATACTGAACCTTGGGACACACCACTAATGACAAGTCTCCAACCAGGCCCTGTGCCACCCTCTAGGATCTGCTGTTCAGCTGGTTCTCAATCTTCCTCCATTATCTACTCATCCATGGTTTCTCAGTTTGCCTACGAGGATGTTGTGAGAGACTGTGTTGAAAGCCCTGCTGAAGTCGCGGTAGACAATATCCACCTGTAATCCACATTAAATCTCCAATTGTGAAGCAGTGAATTTGTGCTCCTTTGTTTGTAGAAGACTGTCTGCCAGTGACTGTATTTCCTTGAAGGAGTGCCATGGAAATCTTCCAGAAGCTCAGTTAACATGTTCACAAGAATGTTTGGAGTGAAAGTATCTCCGTAATCATCTTGAAGTTTAATTTCCCATAGCCTGCTCAGATAATTTTCAACTATTGCCTGTAGGAGAGGGAAGCAACATGACACATTTTTTAATGATAAATCTTGTAAGACTGCAGGTCATTGTTCCTACAGTTCTTCAACTCTGGTGCATTTGTGTGCAATCCACTAATAGCAAACAGGATGTTTGTGAGATCAATAACAGCAGGTTGTCTAACTGTTGGTTATAAAAAGACATCTTAAATAGTAGCATATTTCAAAAAAACTGTGCAAACAATTTCTTGTGCTATTGAGTTTTTCCTTTACACTTATCAATCTCTGTTATGCAAAAAAATTTATATGAAGATTTCATCCTAAGGCAATTTGATATCTTTTTGGATTTAATAGCTAAAACCTCACAGTAAATAAATCCTACTAGACGACAATCAAGTGCAGACAAAATTTAGAAGCAAAGAGAAGCATTCAAAAGTTTTGGAAACATAAGCAATAAAGTTTCTCCACTTGCAATTACAAAGGAAAAAAAAATATAAAGAAACCCATATTTACTTCCTCAATTTTCTGGGATTTCTTAGAATATTTTCTTTGCCTCTTTCTCCTCTCAGAAGGAGCCAAAATTGTTTGTGCAGCATAATTTTAAAGCCGGAAATTGTATCCCTGTGGTCAAATCCATCATGCTATTCTAAGAAATGGTCTTAGAAATAACAGGTAGGTAATTTCCACGCCAGAAGGTACTAGAGAGCATAATACATTTATATTTGGATTTTTGGCCACACATTTCATTTCCATAGCTCAGATTATAAAAATGTCATCATTTAGACAACTTAAATTTTTTTTTTTCTGCTTTGGTTTTAGAGCTGTGGTCTGTTCAGGCTGTTTTTCTCACAGAGTGAATACTCTTGGTAGCATCTGTGACTGGCATTCATTTTTCCTGGATAAAGCTCCTTTTAAATACTTATATGGAAATACAGGTCCTCAACCATGGAGCAGACAAGTATTCTCTTACAATCCATACCTATTAGTGGAGACTAAATTCAGTCTGTACTGGTGGCTTAATTTAAATATATGCTCATTTGCCTGAGTACCAGATGTCTTTTTCAATCACAGCCTCTGAAAGATCATTTTACATGAAAAAGAATTTTGTATATGTTTGAGAAGAAATATTCCTCTGTCTTTGTCTGATAAATTCATTAGCATATGTTTTTCTAAACTACAAATATTAACATAATTTGTTCTAACTTATTTAGTTTATATCCCACCTAATTTTGAATATCAATTTTGGCACAAAAATGGGGTATATACTCACATAATGTATTGCTCTTGCATAGAATATGTAATACCACAGAAGCAGAGCACTGATGATTCACCAATGCAAGAAAATCTAGTTTTGGAAATAATCTACAATATGTCTGCAATTCCATAGTTTAAATATTTCTTGAAGGAAGCAAGATGTTTAACTGGATAAACACATTCTGTATGCTTGTGTGAGATCATGCTGATTATATCCTGCAAGCTGGTACAGGAATAATCCTGAGTATTGAGGCTGACAGAGTATCAAGAATTTCAGACAGAGCAAGCATAAATTCATCTCTGTACTGCCTTTGTCATTTGGCCACAGTGGTGGGATGCTGGAGAAACACATTTTCACCCAGGCTGATCATATTTCAACCATTAGCAATTTGAGGACACAGTGCGACAAGTCCAAATACTTCACTTTGGGAACATCAGTGCTTGAAGAAGGTTGATAAGGTAAAAGGCCAAAGTGGGTGGGAGACCATGTACTTAAGAGTTTAAGGTGGATGTGACTTCTCCAGCCAGCTGAGCTGTGAAGTGTTAGAAGAGCCTTTCAATCAGAGGAGAGCTATTTGCACAAGAGTTGCTCAGAACAGTATGTGAGATTTTCAGCCAGGATAAACTTGCCAACCTCTCATTCCCTGTGGAGCCCAGCAGAAGATACAGCTTGTGACAGAGGTGTGGAAAGTAGTTTGGAAAATTTGCTTTACCTTTTTCACTAGAGCGATGACTCTTTTCCATAGCCTGAAATAGCCTATTTTCCAACTTATATTGGCTTCATGTCCTCATTAAAAATAAAAACTTTAAATTAATTAATTTAATTTTTTGTTGTTGTTGTGATCAGTCTTGCTCTGGTGTGAAGCTAGACTTCTAGGCACAAAGTATGTCTCAAAACGCTGACCAGGACATCACTGGCCAGCTGTGCCAGATTTAATAACATCTCTGCTGCATGTTAAACTACTTCACCCAAAAGTGCTCTGTTCAAGGTCCAGCACAAGCTGGAATGTGCAAACAAGAATATCTTAAAAGGTCAGAAGGTTTTAGGTTAAATGTGTTCATGGGCTTTGACACTGGACAAAGATGAACAGATAATTGTCCATTAGTTATCAGGGCAGGGTCCTTACTGAGACACAGTAGGCAACCCCCCTACAACCCTGTTTTTCCAGCTCCAAACCTTATGTGGGTAGTCATCCTGCATTTCTTCAAGACAGCTTTGCTATGAACAGCTCTTCAAATTCCTGAGTTTATATATGGGTACAATCCAGTTATACATCCCCAAACCTAGGGAATACTCATGTCATACTTTTAGAAACGATGTCTTAGCAGCAGAGTTAGCAGTGTGAAACACTCTGCTAAACCCAGCCGCTATCTTTGTATGACTTTGCGAATCACCATCTTGCTGGGTTCACTCCCAGTTGGTAGAACTTCTCAGGACATACCCGAAGGATCTCTTGAGTGCTGAAACTTGGGTGTGTATGAATATTTATTTGTGTGTTCTCCAGGGAAGGAGGAGTATCAGATGTCCCTGGGAGACTTTTTCTTTACACTTTAAAACAGGCATATGCCAACTGAAATGAATAGTGAGACCTTATCCTACATCCCTTCTAAGTGTTTTGTAGCATTAAACCTGACTTGAAACTTCAACAGACTCCAGTGAGATGGCTTGGCATATGGAGGAAAGTGGGACCAGAAGTCAGATCCAATTTTAATCTTTAGGTAACTCTGTAGGTGACAATTTGTGTAGCTCAGATAATTTTCATTGTCATAAAAATTCAGCTATGTAAGCACGTTTGTACCAGAATTTTTCCTGTTGTGTCTAAGGTACTTGATTCTGACAAGGAGGTTGCTTTGTATCACTATAAAATCCTACAATGACAGAGCTTCCTAGCTTGAAATTGCAAGGCAACTACTGCCTAATGAAGGAATTAAATTCCTATTCTGTGCTAAATCTGCATATGACTTTCTGTTATGAGACAAAAAATTATTTAGCAGTCTGCTGATTACTTTTAATTAAGGAATTGATGAAAAAACTAACCTAGAAATGAAAACTTCACAGTTCGCCGCATAAGAGAAATTGCAAAATTCTATCCTTTAATACTATTCAGGCTTTAGCATCACCAGAAACATTCTCCAGAGACCAGACCTCATACTGCTCTTTTTCTCAAAGAGCCCCTGGAAGTTGTCAATAAATAGGACTTCTGTTTGCTGACATATAAGGCTCTACTTCTTTGTATTTCCTTTTTTATCTGGAGTTTAGCTAAAAGAAAGCTTCTATTTGAGTGCCAGAAATTAGTAATTGCTTATTTCTTTGTAAGATCCTTGTGACAGACTGGATTCATCTGTTAAGAAATAATGTCAGGCAGAAATTGGAATAACAGTCAAGTTAGAATTATCAAAAAGAATTATTCTCCCTCCTAAATTTTAACTGAAAAGGCTACTTGGCTTTTAGAAAACAAAAAATATGTGAGAATTACCATAACATATCCAGAAGAAATTAGATTCTCTGCCTTGGACAAACACAGATAATTTTTTCTGGGTAGAATTAGAGTGATTTTTAGGGGTAATTTTTCATCCGTTGTCTTCAGTGTTTGGCAAGTATAAATGAAGATTTATTCCACACAGGGAAACTAAGTCATAGAGTGCTAATTATCCACAACAGTGGATTCATTATCTGGATCCAACATTGCTGCTAAGCTCATGTGGTTTTGAGCAACTCAACAGTTCTTCTGACTTAAGTGGGTTTGCTACCATGCCTGCAGAAGGGTTGTTCATATCATGATTTAACAGGAGCTGATAATAGAGATGAAGATACTCAGTTCTCAGTCAGGAAGTTGGAATGGATGTAGGTGGTGGTGTTCACCTTACCTTACTGTGAATGCCCATATCTGAACTAATCATCCTGTGCTCCACCTCTCCTAGAAGAAATGGGCACTTCTAGGCCAAAATTTGTCTGAATTTTTGTGGTGGGTCAATCTTGGCTGGCCACCAGATGCCCACTAACCCACTCTCCTAGTCCCTCTCCTCAGCGGGACAGGAGAGAAAATGAGGTGTAAAGCTCATGGGTCAAGTTAAAGTCCATTTAATAAATAAAAGCAAAGACCAAATGTGGAGGCAGAAAAAAGCTAACTGTATTTCTTCTCTACTTCCCATCAACAGGTGATTTCCATCCATCTCCTGGGAAGTATGGTCTTGATATGTGTAGTGGTTCCTTTGGAAGACAAATGCCTTAATAATGACTCCTCCCACCACCTCCCTCCTTTTTCCTCGCTTTTATTGCTGAGCAGAAATATGACACGGAATATCCCTTTGGCTGGTTTGGATCAGCTGTGCTGACCATGTTCCCTCCCAGCCTCTTGCCTACGTCCAGTTTACTGTGCTTGGGAGTCAGTGGTGGTTGGATTGTCTTCTTGAAGCTGTGAAATCACCGCTCAGCAGCAGCCAAAGATCTGGTGTGTTATTTTCTTCAGGATGAGACAGACCTTGGTCTGAGAGTGCCTTTCTCACTGTGGACTGCAAAGAAAAAGGTTAGTTGGGATGCAGACTACCCAGAGTTTTCTCCTCTTTTCCTTTGGATTTAGGAATATTCAAACCCACTAGATCTGTGTTGTATGGGATCAATTTCTAAATAAATACTTTTATGAGACGTTAGGAAGCAAGAAAAGTTTTCTAGTTGTTTGCAATCTGAAATCTGTCACAGGTTTTTAACCTGACTGAAAACACAGAAATAATCTTAGCAGCTGCAAGTGCCTAAAAAAAGAGTGCAAGGACTTTTCCATCTGCTGGACTTGATGAAGGTTGTTGCAATCACCAGGTTCTGCAATTATCACTTAAAAAAGGCAGATTAATACTTTCAGTAGATGCTATTAATGCATGCTTAACAAGATGAATACTCTTGCTAATGAATCCCAGTGGTCTCAGACATCAGAGGAAGGCTTCTGTGTGTGAATGCGCATGTGAAAGCCAAAGCAAAGCACCAGGGGTTATTGGAAAGCTATTATCAAGCCTCTGAAAGCTGCAAATCAAAGACAAATAAAACAGCTTCCAGTTGGTCTTCCAAGTCTGGAAGTTCTACTACTAATAGGTATTTAGTGTTTGGACTGATGTATATAAAGTTTAATTTCTGAAGACACTGACACTAGTAAGGCATAGTGGCCAAGGACATGTGGTATTGTCATTGCTAGTAAGAGGTCAGATACTGCAAGAATATATTCTGACATAAATCCATTTAGCATGCAGCTTTGGCAAACAGTTGGCCATTTAAAGTCCAAGAAACTTAGGAAAGTTCAGGTGTCTACAGTTTAACCAGATGCCTTATGTGCCACCTTGAACCCTCAGTCTCAGTGGGGAATTATTTCTATTCAGTTTAACTGAATTTCTATTCAGTTTAACTGTATTGTATGATCATAGTTTGTCGTGATATATATGGTAAAATTTGGCCTTACCATATTCAGAAAACCTTAGCCAATTACCATGAGTAAAGAAAAATAACCTTGAGTAAGCATAATATTATATCGTGGAATAACAGCCATGTAAAAAGGACCTCAGAACCCCCAAAACAAAGTATTGAAAGAAGAAACCAGCACCATTAACATCAACCTGCTTGTGATGGTTCACACATGGCTAAGAATCATGTGACAAGGCAGTAAATCTCATCAATCATCATAAGGTAGTGAATAAAGTCAGAGAAGCCAAAGGAATGGGAGCAGAGCTCAGTGACCACTGGACTGTGACTGGCTTGGACACAGGATAGCCCTGGGGCAGCTGTGTATGGATACCTCCAGTACATCAGGAAAGGGTGAGGATTAAACCCTGAGTATCACAAACTCTCTCTAAGGTTTTACTGCACAAAGCAGTGGACACAGATTGGAGATCCTGTACATCTTTCTGTCATCTTATTCTTTTTTTGTTCTCTCTCTGGTATACCTTGCTTTTGATTTGTTAGAGCTGCCCTTTATGAATGTTTGCTCCCATCACATTTTAATCACATGGTACATACAGGTGCAGAAGTTGTTGGTTCAAGGCATTGTCCAGGTCTGACATTGTTAAGTGTAGAAGTGATTCTGCCTTCCAACGCAGGAATAAAGACTCCCTGCTTCCCACCAGTCATCTGCAGTCTCTGGTGTCCCATTGGTTGTCAGTGTCACATCTCTGATGCCCTGAAGGACTGCTTTTTCCGTCAGCCTGCTCCTCCAGCTCCTCCCTTCAGTAGCTGTTGCAGCAAGATGAAAGAATGTGAAATAGAGTTTCAGCAATTTCCTCTCTCTCTCCGCAACAGAAGGAGATTGTTGCAGGAAAGATAAGCCTTGGCTGCCTTCATCTGGACTTCCCTTTCCCTCTGCTGCACAGCCTCCTGCTGCCTCTGCAGGAGGACACTAGAAGACATTCATTGGCTTCCCAGGCCGGGGCAGCTCTTGGTTCCTACAAAACTACAAACATTCAAATGCAGAACTGACTACAGAAGAAAGATCTTGAAGCCATCCAGCAGGCTTTGATGCTTCCTTCTATTCACTGTAAAGGGAAAAAGAGATTAATTGATTAGAAGAAACTGGTACTTATTTAGCTTTACAGTTGGATGCAGATGCTGATCTTTACTGTGTGCAACTGCTGGAGCACCCATAGCAGCTTCCCTAAGACACCACACCCAATAATCTTCAGAAACAGCATTTTTATTTATTTTGGGAGTAGGCTTTAAGAATTGTATATAAATTTCTTTTAAAATATCATTGTGTCTAAATCTGTCAGTAAAAGCAAGATAAAAATACCTACAGCAAGTTTCATTCAAGGATACCATTTCTTTGCTAAAATAGATGTCATTCATCATAACAATAGATGTTAGAAAAAAGATGCTAGAAATAGTCACATTGTGGAACATTAGTATGCTAAATTACTGCCTTTTGCATAAAATAATCACTGAGCCAAAGCAGTAAATAGCTGATAATAAAGTACAAAATTTCTCTTATATTTAATTTACTAAATATTTTTATTCTCTTGGACTTCCCTTTTTGTCTTCTCAAGTACCAAAGAAACCAATTTCTTCCTTTGCACTCTAAAATGGATTTTCCTTCTGATATTAGTGTGAATGCTGGAGGCACTGCCTTCTCTATGGGGCTAAAAACCAGCCTGCAGTTCAATTCTCTCCTCACCAAAAAGGGTGATTTAACTTCTCAGTAAATGCATTAAGATGGATATAAATCCTGTAACTTTGCTTCAGGCGAAAACTCTCAGCCTTACGCAGACAAGACTGACTCCTTCTTTCAGCGCTTTACACATGTTATTACAGAAATGTTGTTTTTCCTTTTAAATGCTAGAAATTTGAGGGGAAGCACTACACTGGGATCTTACCAGTCCTTCTGAGGAAGGATCACCCTTCAGATGCAATGATGATTTAATTCCATTTCAGAGTAGAGATACCCATGCCTACGACCTGTGAAGTGGAAATCCCAGATTCAGCTCTTTTCTTAACTTTGATATATATAAGTATGATTAATGGAGAACACAGAACTGATGCAGGATGCCAGACCAATACCCTACCCTACTTTTCCTTAGTCTTTTCCTAATCCATATGGCAGCTGCAGGCACCAGTGCTCTTCACAGGCAGCCCACAACTCCAGCCACAATGACCGATACACTTAAAAAAAGATAGAAGTAAAGTTTGTGGTTCAGCCCATTGGTGCTGCAGTGCTTACTCTGAGGCCTCTATATTAATTGCTTTCTTTGGGAGATAAGTTCCAAGCCATCACTGGGACTTCAAAGGTCTTATTTAAAAATGTATGAAGCACAGAAATGCCCACAAAGGTTCGCTCATCACCTGGATGGCGTTCAGCCAAAAGCCTCCTCCCTGAACAGTAAGAAAATTAATCTACTGAAAGGTTATCAGTCCAAGACTACTTTTCAAAATTATTATCTTGAAAAACAGGTCATTACCTGATTATTTCTATCTAGAGGAATTCTGAACTGACCATGGCAATTCTGTGGATCTCATCAAAAGAGTCTCTACCACTCTCTTGTCTCCCAATAAGCACCCAGAGAGAAGTGAAAGTCCGAAGGTTGTTCTTTCTTACTAGCCCTCTGGTGCAAACCTAGAACTGCCTTTGGTACAGGACAGAGGTGCAGAAGGAATTTCACCTGTGCTTTCATGTCCAAATCCCTCCCAATTTACAGCCAGAGCTCATGGGTGCAGCAGTAACACTGACACATTTTCTCTCTGCAACTTGAGAAAAGTAATTTGATTTCTGCATTTCATCTCCCCCGCTCTGCACCACAGGACTAATAATAACCTCCTCCCTGCTGCGCAGGGTTTGCTGCATTAGCAGCTGTCAAATATCTGTAGAAGGGGAAGGAGTTATTCAAGGGTACACCTCTCTGGCACAGTACAGCACAAGGTGAAGATCCATATCCAGGAGAGTGTAATTAGGGCTTGCTCTATCCTGGTAATAAGCTCATAGGGAACGTGAGGAATGCCAGCCAGGAAAGATCTTTACACTAGCAGTACTCAAAGTTTCCAAAACCTGATGAGTGAGTGGGTATCCCATGTTCAAGTACCTGCTCAAGAGCTCAGACACTGACTCCTTCCCTTCCCAACACTTCTCTCTAACACCACTCATGCTTTTGGCCTGTTTTTAACCCCTTTCCCATGCATCTAACTGATCGTGAACCTACTCTGGACCCACTGAACCTAGGAGTTGCCCCCATGTTTTCTCAGATGGCTTCTCTCACGGACATCCTCAATCTGTGCCCTCAGGAGGGCAGAAAGGAAAGCCAGAGGCATGGTTAACAATCTGGGTAAAAGCTCGACAGAAGAAGTTAAAATTCACATCTAGAAATAACTCTTTTCCAGACCTGTAACTGTGGAACATGAATTCTATTTTGGACTCAGCAGTGCCCCATCTCCCCATGCTGTGCACACATTCCATGTGCCCAGGCAACTCACTGCAATTCCTGCTGCAGCCACAGCCTCCTCATTTCCAGCTGTTGGCTCTGTGTCTTCCCTTTAATTAAGGGAACTAGCCAAAGGAAACTCATTACCATTTGAGAGCATAAAAACGCTATTTTCAAAGCTTTCAAAATCCATTCAGGGTGCTGTAGGAGTTGGAGTTATTCTACTGAACTGAAGTGAATAAGGCTGCAGCATAGAAAATAATATAGAGGAGAAATATCAGTAGCTGGAAGGTTCACATTCCTGGTATGAACTTTTTGTCCATTATGATTTAGATCTGTAGTGTTTGGGTGTTTCTCTGTGTATTAATGAAGATCAGAAAAAACAATTAAATTGGTCCTGTTCTGGCAGAAAACTTTAAACAGTAAAACAGCAAAACATAGCACATGCAGCAGCAAAATTTCATTGGGGCACGTACACACTGAATTTCCCTTATTATTTCAGCATTTTTCTATATGAAATTTTGACAGAAAAATGAAATACCTGCAAAAGAGTGGGAAAGAAGAAGTAGATAAATTATGGTAGTTTAGGGAAAAAATTAAATACAGTTCTTAATTTGGGTTTTAGAATCAGATAATACAGCAGGAAACATTTAGAAAGGTAGGGAGGAAAAAAAGATTGAGTTCATGTCTACTCATGTCATGTCTACTTAACATTAATCCCAGCCACTGTTTTTGTTCATATTAATCAGCACATTGTAATTACTGTTCTCTCTGTCCTGGTGCTCCTGATGTCATCACTTATTGTGACAGAGCTTCATGAGTATTTGGAAGGGTTTGATAAGAAATCGAACATTCAAGTTCAAACTCTGGAACCCATTATAATGCAAACTAAAGTAGATTAGAACAAAAATTTCTACAAGTTTCCTTAAACAAAGGTGCTCACATTGATATCAAGACAAAGGTATGTTTGCTGTGTTTCTGTCCTCAGAAACTGAGCTGTCACAGGAAGCCGTAGCACAAGGGCGTGATGCAGTAAATATTTATGTTCCTTTTACATGAAGTGCTAAGTAGAGTATCTTACTCCTTCCAGTTAATCCAGGGTTGAGATATATCCTTTACATGCTATGAGGCATCTGATTAAACGTCTCCTCCCACAAAGTGCACATCAAGGGCATTCCCATAAGAGCTTCATTCCCAAAGCAGCTAAACACACAGCAAAAGTGTGAATGCTCCATGAGAAGTCAGGCCATGGCACAAGGTAATTTGAACTCCAAGTCCATTCCTCTTGCACCCAGATAACCATGGGAAACTTTATTCTTGAAACCAACTAAATGAGAAAGAAGGCAGCAGTTTTACAGCGTAAGTTACGAGAAGGGGAAGTGTGGACAACTGCTAGAGTATGATAAAGGATCATGAAATCATCCTGGGATGATGTTGGTGAAATCTTTCCAATGACACAATGACATTTGGAATGTAGGAATGTAGATTTTCATCCTTTCGCTTCCCTCTGTCTAGTTGTGCCATTCCCTGCCCCCTGCCCCTTTTTATTTTTTCTGTTTTTTTCTAGCTCTGCAGTCCATTAGGCTGCAATCCTGCTGCAATCCTACTTCTCCCTCCTACAGAGTTGAGTGGGGATGTTGTAATCAGCACTTCAGACAGCTTTTCACAAGAGATTGCCAACGGATTTAAAAAAAATTATATCAATGACTGCAAAAGAGTCACTGTAAAGTGCTTGTAATCAGCATGAAAATTATCACCAATATAATTACAGAAGACAGCCTTAAAGTATGTGTTTTGATGACTATAAACAGAGAAGTGTGATCCATGACAGTTTCCGTGGTCTAAGATAAACCTTTGAGTGCTCAACTCATGGAACAATCACAACACTTCCTTCCATCAGCACCACAGCCCATATTCCAAAGTGGTGTCTGGGTCATGACGGGCTTCTGTACGCCACAGGAGGCACAGGGACTCTTACTGCTCTTGGGGACCTGAGGATCAGCATTCTACTGAGCTGCCACAGGGAGCATATATGTTAAGAGATTCTAGAAAGTAAAAAAGAAATGGCTGACCTATAGATCATACAACAAATTAACAGCAGAGGCAGGAAAAGAATTATGTATTTTTAGCACATGTGTCAGCTCATCAGGCTGCACTACCATCCAGCCAAATCATCTTCCACACTGTTGAGCTGAGTATGGAAATGTGGTCACCCAGAAATATAAATTGACTATTTTTACATGAGGTAAATTAAGGTTCCCTTTCTTTGCCTAAAAAATTCCTTTCTTTGAAGAAGAAATCCGTAATTTCCCACAGACAACTGAGAGTCTCTTTCATACTCCAATACACTCATAAAACAAAAGGCAGTAAATCACATGGTCTAAAACCACTCTTAAACAACCTCCTACCCCTCTAACATTAAGTCATTACTAGGTCATTAATAATTGCTCACTAGTTTTGAATGATCATGTTAACTAGTTATTATACTAATTAATGTTAGTTACAGAAAATGGGTTCAAATATCTCAAATTTCTGCTTAAAAGCAAACAAGAATGACACATCTTTGACTCAAGAAAATGAAGTATGAAAATATAAAAAATGAAAATATTAATTTCTGAGTCTCACTAAAACTTCAGGAATAAATGAATCTCTTCATTCTTCAGTGTGTATAATCAAACAAAATGCAAATGTGCCTTGAGTAAATAGCTTCCCCTTCCTACACTAGTCCATTTCTGCTTATAATTTGATTGCACTTAAAATTGTACATTTAAAATTCGCACATTTAATTTGATTCCAAGTCTACAATATCCATTTCACCAAATTTTAATCAGTTGCGTATGAGCTTGCCCCAATTATTGTTAATAGCAAGTGAAAATAAATTCAATATTTTTGGTGAAATTCTTCTTATCTGATCTATACCTCTGCGCAGAGCCATGACTTTAAATGCCTCTACCACTTTCACAGGCATTGGTATCCACATGGACTTCGTTCAACTCTTGAGAAACTGCTAATGACACTGGTTTGAGAGACATGGAAAAATTCAGCTAAACAGTTTAGTAGGTCAGTTTTGTGGAAACCAAAGCTGTGAACATGGTGCAAAAAGGCTGCTATCAGTCCAGGATATTGATAGCCCGTCTTTTAATATGTGGCTCAGTTTATCTCTCTTGCTCAATGGTCTGTGCTGGAGCAATTACCATGCAATAACCACAAAGCCAAATTCAGCACAACTTGGCTCACTAATTTATATTGGAATAACATGATTAAAAGAACATTCAGTTTTATCCTGAGGTCACTATAAAAGCTGGAGACACAAAGCTTTGATCCAGTTAAGTTTTGTAGAAACTACTGCAGCATTGTGAAATCTTGCCTTGTTTTTCTGCTTCAGCTCTGCAGGAGCAGAATTTCTGTCCAGTGCCTCAGTATGGGCTGTGCTTGCAGGGCTACACCAGTGATGTGGTTCAGTGCAGGCTGAGGATGAGCAGAGAGGACCATATATAATCTGCCTAATATACGGGCCAACCTCCAGAGTGGTGTGTGTGCATCGCTTTAAGAGTTGGTCTCCCAGGCAGAGACACAAAGCAGGATGTCAGCATACCCAGCAGACCAGAAGAAAGCTATTGCCTCTAAAGAATAACCCAGAGAGCCAAAGGAGGGCAACGTGCTTGCCCATGGCCTGAGCAGGGCAAGTGGGTGCCTCTTTCCCAGCCTGTGGGGCTTGCTGTAGGGTGAGGAGCGGAGGCACTGTAGGACACGCTCTGCTGTGTGCCCAGAGCCACACTGTCAGACTGGTCATCTGCCTTGACAGGACAGGACTGCCACTGCTGTGCAGCCCTGGGGCTCTACTGTGGCTGCAGGTGTCTCAAATCCCTGGGGCAAGCCCTTAACTTCCTGTACTCACACTTCAGCTTTGCAGTACATTTGTTTCTTTGTGTTCCTCCTCCTCCACGCTTTAAAAACATAACTGGAACATTTCTATATCTTACATGCCATTCTGCTTTCCTTTAAGACTTCTTTCAATAATTTTGTCTCCTCTGAGTTTGCTCACACTAAAAAATGTAAACTCCGCCTATTTCTTTATGCAAGTATTTCTGTTTCAACAGCCCTATAATCACTTTTCACATCTTTGCTGTCTAGTATAAGGCAATCATCCCCATTTTTTGCATCTTTCTATTTCACACATAATTTCAACTAACTTTTCATAGTTGCAGTGATTTTATAATGAAGGATTTCTGAGTGTTTTATGTATGACTTAATTTTCAAATAAATCCCTAACGGGAGGTGATTCATTTCATGATAATCTTACATGTTAAATACAATATGGATGTGTAACATAAGAAGACAGATAATAAAGAGCTTTAAAAAATAGGTTAGAAGAATAATGACTATAAATGTTTCCTAAAATTAAATGGGAGAAAAGGTTAGCAAGACCATTTATGCAATAAAATTGTTATTGCAGGAAAGAGCCCTTCAAGAAGAAATGAAGACAAGAACAGACATTAACACCTGCAATGACAAAATCCAAGAAGATCAGGACACAGGTTACAAAACATTAATAAGGCAGCCAAGCAGTGTAAACACTGGAGATGACTGATCTATGGAATAGGATATAAAACAAGAATCTGGGTGTCCTGCTTTGAATTTCTTTTTACTTCTCTCTTGTCAATTATTTCACCTCCGTTTCTACTTTGATTTTATGACAAATTTTCTTCAGATTCCAAAAACAAAGCTTCTTTAGAGCACAATAAGTTGTGGGGTTTTAATGAATTAGTTTTGCATCGCTACTGGTTAGAAAATTTATGAGTCTGTGTTTTAAACATCCCATTTCATTTTCTTTTCAATTTGATTTTACTGTTTAACATTTATGTCATTTAGTTTGAATTTTACTGATTTACTAGCTATTGGATCTTATTGTGTTCTGCTATTTTAGAAAGCATTATGATTTGCATAACATTTTTCTGAATAGGTTAATTTATATAATCCTCAAAATGGAAAAAAGAATATATAATGCCATTTTATTTTATGTGTTTGTAGAAGCTGTTCATGGAGTGATTCAGGCACCTCTACATGACAATTTATCCTTCCAATTTAAGACTGAACTCTCTAGAACTGACTGACTCTGGAAGGGACTTATACCACTGAATTGAAAGGGATAATCAAATCTAAAATGGTGAATACAAGGTGTGATGAATTCTCATGTGGCAGGAGGTAGGAGCTCACTTGTTCCAACTCATAACGGAAATGAATAGTACACAGATTTGAAATGTCTGAAAACAGTGCTAATCAAGGATTGAAAAGAGCTCCTGAGATAAAGTTTTAAAAATCTAGCCATTAATTTTTTTATTTTTGTTGTCAAGTCTGTGATAGTTTGTGATACCTTTATTGTATGGAGATTAGGGAACAAATAGAGACAATACAATTATACTGAGGTAAAAAACTATGACATTTGAATTTATATAAATGAAACACCATTGAATGCTATAAGTTCTGCAAGACCGTCATGTTGCCACCAGTTTGGAAGTAATTTGAATCCAAGTGAATTATTTTGACAGATGGCACCGGATTCTGACAAATGGCAGCATAACTGAGCTAACTTCCAAATTTCAAAACCTATTCACACCTATGACAAGCTAATAGTTCAGGATACAAACGTACCCCAGAAGAATGAAACGGAGGGAGATAGTGATAGATTCTGTAATTTTAGATAAATCAAAGCACCTGTGAAATTGCTACTGGTTTTCATCAGCAAAATCGTTGGCTGCACTTGGGTCTTTTATCCAGCTGTCAGTTCTGATTTCTGCCTCACTGTCACTTTACAGAGGGTCCATGCAGCCTTGTGCCCTGACACTGAGTGTCTGACAGATATCTGCTGATCATTGCTACAACATTATATTCCACATTCCTACATCTGTCTTTTTCTGAAGAGTGCTACTGTGCTGAGTGGGTGTAAACTGATTAGTTAGCTGGCTAGATTATGTCATTGTTGTTATATTCCATGGCAAAAATATTCTGTTCTGTTTTTCTTCAGTAATCCCAAGCTTTTCAAGCATTGTAGATGTCATAGGTACTACAATTTTCCCCCTCTGATTTTTAAAGCTGATGAAAATTTTTTTAAAAATTATATACAAAGAAGAACTTATATATTAAGGAATTTTGGAACTGACATTTTTTGTAAATGCTTACTTGCAACTTGAAATGCCAGCAGCATGTCTAACAATAGCTGAAAGGGACATTTAAAGACAGAGTCCCAAGCATTTAAGTCCAAATCATTGTGCCTTTAAAACAAAACCTTGCAAATAGTTTTGCTATGGAAGTTTCTGGTTTGAATTCTCTCAGTTCCAGGTTTGTTTTAAATCCTAGTAGACAGCTTTGGGAAATTAAACCTGCACTTTCAATCCCTGGAAAGAATACTTTCATTGATCCAACTTCCTACAGCTTTCCCATTCAATTGCTAACTGGAAAACTCTCAGATGCCAATAGCTCTGGAAAAAGGATATGAAGAGACATAATGCTGTTATGGTGTTACCCTTATCTGCCTGATGTGTGTGATTGAACATCTGTGAGTAAGGGACCAGGAGAAGGTGTTTTTCCAGTAAAACCTAGTAAAAATTATATCTCAAATCACAGAAATGTTGAAAAGAAAGATGATCATTTGGTGAGGTGAGAGGAATAACTGGTATGGGCTACTGTTGGTCGCTTTGTCATATAGTTCTAGAAATGGTATCCTGTGACTGGGATGTGAAAGGGCTTCTGGCTGGAAATAGAGGTAAAGATTCAAAGGAGCAATAAATAACTGGAGGAGGCAAGGGCTTGAAGCTCGGGGCAAATGGACAGTGAAAGTAAGGAATGGACACAAGTTAGAACAAAAATGTAGATGTTTTGTAAGGGATTCAACGATACTGTGCAAAGATATATAGTGACAGGAATAAATTTTTGAGGAAATCAGAAAAACTATGGTTTTAAAAAGCTTTATAGAATAGTCTGCAATATTGACACATAGATATTGAGCAAGTGAAGGCCTGCCAATACTGAGTACCCAGAGCCTCCCTGTCTCTGCATTTTGCAGATCTTTTCTGTCCTCAGGAGTATGTGAATTCTTAATTGTTAGCATTGACTGAATAATTGCAAAGATGAGCTACATTAATATTTTTTAGAGTACCGTTTTCACAGGATCCTGTCCAATTTACTTTTGATGTATAAGATGAATTAATCTATCACTTTCAGCATGAAAGGTACCTGTTTTTTATCTATGTTAAGTACCATGTTTTTGTTCTCTTTACCACCAGTAAAGCCTGTTTGTCAGGGTCCAGAACATTTTTTTAACTCCCCATTTGTGAGTAGTTTCTAGTGTGGGGTCTGCAGGACCAAGCTCAACCCCATCTCTTATCACGCCTGTACTCCTTTCTGCTCCATCCTGCACTTTCACATCTTGAGGGCTCTTCTACTTTGCCAGGTCTGTATTTCTGTATACAACATCACTCTGTTAGTCGGGAATATCTCATCCCACACAGAATGACTGTTGTCTACTACTATCTGTATAAAACTGCAATTGTACTACATGAAGATAACAAAAGCAAAAGAAATTAGCCACAGAGATCTAATCAATTAGAGAAATTGTTGTTACAGCTAAATCAAGTCATAAAAACTGTGGACATAGATAGATGCCTTGTCTGTATAAAGTAGGTGAAAATGGCAGCTAATCTTATAGCAGGAATTTTATTATGTAAACCTCTTAATATGACAAATTATTTCAGATAGTGCACTATTTCTTTACTAGAAAAGTGAAAAGCTCTCCAAAGCTGAACCCCTTTGCCAGAATGGTACCTGAGTCACGACTTAATCACAAAAAATGTCTCTTCTCTAAAAGGAAGGAGGCACACGTTTGTATTGGAGAGTTGGTCAGCTATGAAATAGACTTAGTTGTAATGCTCCTCATATTGCTGAAAAGTGGATGTGTTTGTGAACCCTATGAAGTCACAAGGATAATTTTTCTGGTGGAAGTACCTAGATGGAACATTGCGTTAGAGGTACAGTAACTACAGAGGAATATTTTGTGGTGTTCTGCCTTACATCCTCTTTTTGAGGTACAGAAAGCACACCATCCCTGTGGTCTGTGAGGGTTAGAATTGTTCTGACAATTTCACTCTGCTGTATTTAGCTATATAGACTTCTAGACTCCCCCAGCTTCTAGTTGGTGAGGAACACAATAGGTTTTTATACCAAATATATATATTGGGGTTTTTTTATACTTGGTTTTGAAAAGAACCGAGCTCTTTGAAGACAGGTTTTCATTTAATAAGGAATTACTAACTCCCCTCTTTTTTTTTCCTTTTCAGTCAGTCTACCCAAATTTTTGTTGTGTGAACACATTCATTGAGTGGATCTCTTTATTGCTCAGTAATGCATTAGTTGATTTGGAGGCAAGTGACAGGCATAGGAATTATTTAAACCTAGGTTATCTTTACGTATATCATATTAAATATGAATAACTAGACTTTGGCAAAGTGCCATTTAATTTTTCCTTCCTTCTTTAACTTCCTTTTTGCTATTTTAATGTATTCATTTTATATTGAGAGTGGCATTCTTCTCTCTCAAAACTCATATTTCCAGGTATAGTTTTCTTAATGACGTATCATGTTGCTGCAAAAACGGGATGGGTGTGAAACACTTCATTTGTAAATTAATAGATGCATTTTCTGTCAAATATTTAGGAATAATAAATATATTAAGTCCAAGAAAATGTCATAGAATTCATACTATTTTTCTACTGGTCTACATTTGCTGTAACTATCTATCAGCTGATCTTCTGAAAAATGGAGAATATATTCTATGACATTTGCATTTTAAAATATTAGTCAGTCATAAAGGGTGGCTAATTAACTGACCTAAGATAGCCACATGGGCTAAGTAAAGGCTGAGATAATTTTGTTGGAATAAGGAATTTGTCCAAGTTAATGTTTTGGGAGCTAGTGGATGAAACTTCACAGGCAGGGGGAGGCTATTCCGACTTCAGCATGGTCATTTGTGAGGTTGTGAGATTAGCTGCCTGTGGAGGATGGAAGAGCTGGTGGATGGATGGATGGATGGATGGATGGATGGATGGATGGATG
>VZTB01017731.1:0-47941 GCA_013397245.1 Thryothorus ludovicianus | reverse complement strand
GATGGATGGATGGATGGATGGATGGATGGATGGATGGATGGATGGATGGATGGATGGATGGATGGATATCTGATGTTCACTCCCTAAAGGAAGCCGAATATAATTTTCTATACAGTTTGTAATCTCTTGATAACCAGAGAAGGCAGACCACTGCTTTCGAATTATGGATTCCACCCCTGTATCTGAGCAACAACACAAAGAGAATTTTTTTCTGTAAATAATCTACTTATTCATGTTATCAAAAAAGGCAAGGTGGCAAGGTGCTCAGCACTTAGATCTTCTGACCTATTTCAACAGCTTGTCCCATGAAACAGTCAGTACCTTGCAGAAATTCATCTGTTGGCTCTTTGACTATTTTGTGACTATACCACGAATCACCAAGCTTGGTTGTAATGGTAGTTTTGTTATGTAGAAGCTTGGGATCTCAGTGCTATTGGGCTCTCCTCCCCAAGTAAATCACAGTTTTCACTTCTAGAATTCTTAACACAGGTCTGTTCCTGCTAACAAATGCACGTTGCTCCCTGTGCTGAGAATCTAGGACAGGCTGTTTCAGGGAGCTGGCATGGACGTGATAGAGTTGCAATCACATTCTCTCTGGCTTTGAGATATCCATAAAAGTTTCTTGGCATATTTGCATTGTTCATCTGTAAACAATAAATTTTAATGGAGTAAAACTTGACTGTATCCCTCCTATCAAAATGCTTAGAAAAATACTGTACTGTTAAAAAGTAAATAAAAAGAATAAAAAGTTTACTTGTGGGTTTTCTTATTCATTTTCTAGCAAAACCAGACAACTCTCAGACTATTTCCCCTCTCTTCCTGCTGTCTAGTACACCAACATCGTGTTCAAAAGTTGTGCAATAAGTTAGAAAACATTTTTCTCCTGCTGATTAGCGTGATGACATTGGAATCATCCACTAGTGCAAAAAGGATGAAAGAAAGACTTAAAGCAATAATTCTCAAGTTTCCTCTTTTTCTTTCTGCTGATGCTACTGCTTTAGCAGTCCCAGATTTGCAGTCAGATGAAGTGATTTTCAAAGTTAAAAAAATTCTATCTGTTCTCAGTCAGCTGGACTTGTATCACTCTAAGCACATTAGGAGTGCCTTGGAGCTCAAGGAATTTGAGGAATTAATGCTATGTTGTCTCACGGGTTCACTTTACTCTTTTTCTGCACCATCTCCCTGGTGCAGATTCCCATGAGCTTTTGATAGAAATGCCTAGAAGCTGACCAAACCAGTCTGTCACACTCAATAACAGCCATCATGCCCCCTGAGTCTCCACCCTGTCTGTTTATTTCATTCTGATACTTCGAGTAGTAGAAAATAACAGATACTCTTCACTGTAATGAGAAATCTAATGGCATTTGTACAAAAGGAGAATGTTCATAGAACTATTTCTTTTTACATGAAATAAAGAAAGAAGACAGAAAAAAAATAATCAGTTAAAATTTTGAAGGTAAATTAAGATTTGTTTGTTTCATTTAAAATGGGGAAAAGGTGTTTGCTAATGCTTAGTAAATATGTATTAATAACTTGAAAAGTAATAAATTTTTAAAAAATACCCCAAGGCTACCAGAAATAACATCAGCATTTGTGTTGGCTGCTCTAAGTCCACTTTGTAGACACTCAACATTAATAGATCAAGGATTTTTTAGATTTTATAATCACTCAGAGCTTTACTGGGAATTCTGTGCTCTCTGTTTTTTCTTGAAACAGTAGTACTGAAACAGTTTTCTGAAAATCTGATATTGGAAGAAATTCTGTATGTCATAAATCTGACATTCTGTCTTATTTTATTTACAGATTAATCAGAATAAATCAAAGAATCTGATTGCCTCTCAATCACTAATGGATTTATCTTTCAAATATTTTTGAAGGTTAGGTAAATACTAAAAATCTTCAGTTTCAAAACGGAAAGAGAGATGAGTAGTTTAAGTTTCCATGTTATTAAGCACCCACTTTTTAAAGACATAGTCAATAGAAAAAATAGCTCTCAACACTTGTGAAAATTGAGTGATAATGGTCTTAGTTAAGCCACCAAGTAAGTCAGTATCAGAGCTAAGAATACAACTGAGGTTCTGTGACTGTTTGATTGTAAACATAAAACTCTTTTTTGCTCAGCAGTCAGAAATGTGCATTCCTTACAAAAATTTTAATTCTTATCACTATCAGATTAAGTACAGTATAAAACTATCTGCAGGTTTGTTTTGTTGTTTTTTTTTTTTGCAGGACAACCTGTCATTCAAGTCAATCAGCTGATTTATGGAGTACCAAATGGCAGAAAGCAGCTGTCCTGTCCTCCACTAGGGAGCTAAGAGATCTTGGAAAAGTCTAAGGATATTAAATGAAGGCACACATCTCAGATAGTAAGTAGTCAGTACTTTACCTTCCAGGAAACATTCATATTTCCATCCCTTAGTGTTATATTGAGTGGCAGGATCATCCACTTCTTGGGGCTACAGCAAATTACCTTTTCTTCCATGTCCTGAAAACTGGCACATCCATTTCCAGTACTCTTGGTATTTTTAATGCTGGGCCAAGTCAATAGTCAGAAGTAATCAGTTCTCTCAGCACCCCAAATCAAGCTCCTAGTTAATTTTAATGGGAGTTTTTCTGTGTCAGAATTGCCATTTTATTATTCCTAATTATTTTACTGCAGTGATGCTGAACAGCCACTGCTGTGTCCCCTTAATCCTGCATTTCTAGACAGTCCAAAAATAAATATTAGCTGCAGAGACTCCCTAGTTTTAAGGTAAGACTCATAGGTTGCTCACCTATGCTGAGCAACTGTACACACAGTAACTGGAAGGTAATACAAAAATGCCCTGTAGACAGCAAAACACAGTCCCTGAGTGTAACTACTGCCTGAAGAAGTTTTGGCTTGCTCAGCTCCTTGCTCATGCTTCACAGTTGTGAAACTAAACTAAGGACAGATGAATTTGGGACTAAGACCTCAAATTTATTAGATGACTTGCAGGCTCAGTGTTAGTTGGAGTTGAAAATGTGCTCAGTAACCCAAAAGCCATTATCATCCCAGGGAAGTTGGTTGTCATTGTGTTAAATTGCAGTCAAAATCAGTACTAAGCATTGTGCATTATCCCCCTGGGCACTGTACATGATTATATAAATTTGTACATGTAATGATGCGTTTTTATGACATATATATTTCTGAATGTGATAAAGTGCTTTGTGCTGAGATCTGAGTGCTGGTGTGCCAAATGAAAAAGCACTTAATGACCTGATTACAATATAGTTAAGAACTGGTACAATTCTTCCCAGAATCTATTCATCATCAGGATGGGAGGGAGGGAGAGTTTAGCCCTTCTTAGTGTCTGCCAGTAGGACTGGGATTGGATTCCATATTAGGGAACTTAAATATAGGTGTCTCTGTGCATGCTTTGTGCTCAGGATTCCCTTAGAGCCAAAGAGGAAAATGAATTCAGAGGTGAACTCAGTTGCTCAGATATTAACAACTAACATTATTTGAGAAACATACTCTGATGTTTGTGAGATGACTGCCCATATGAGAAGACTTAGGACATTGCTGTACACTTGTGCCTTTCAGAAGCAGGAGACACCATACAGGTTGCAGTGTCTTGACCAACAATGTTTGTGAGCTCTCGATGTTCAGTTCCTTTCATGGGAACACGGACTCCTACATACGTGCCTCTAAAT
The DNA here is from genome assembly GCA_013397245.1 of Thryothorus ludovicianus. NCBI lineage: Eukaryota > Metazoa > Chordata > Aves > Passeriformes > Certhiidae > Thryothorus > Thryothorus ludovicianus. The sequence goes on along the minus strand of VZTB01017731.1, from coordinate 44,266 downwards.
GTGCATTTTCCACAGCATCTTAGCCTAGGACCTTAATCCCCTAAATTTCAACATCTGAGCTAGATATCTACACTTGGCCTTGCAAACATAAGTTAATATAGTCAGTGGAAAATAAAGGCAGTTTTGGGTGTTGTTTGTCTAGAAATTTTTTCCCACATATGGTTTTGTGAAATTACTTATATTCTGAAATACCAATTTCTCCCCACTCCAAAGGGAATCTAATTTGACAACACAAACAAGGACACTTCCATTTATAAGTTGCCACATTTGATCAGAATACCAGTGCAGATAGCAAAAAATATATTGAAATGGGAATGCGTTTTCAAAACCTGAACAACAATTAACTGGGTGGCAGAAGGATTAAACAATTATTTATATATTCATGAAGAAATTCTTTCTGAGCAGGACAACCTGTAGGCTATAAATCTGAATAGAACTGTGAGACCTATTAGAAAACACAAAGTTGTATGAGTTCTCTAATCACATCATCATCTCAGAAGACAGAGAAAAGGATGAAAGACATGCCCAGTTACAAGATCATGAGGTGTGCAGCTTTGTTAAGAACAAACTGAGAGTGGGAAGCACACATATCTAAGAACATGTGTTGATGTAAGTAAGATGCAGCTGTAAGCTGGATTTCAATTTTATTTCCTTGTATCGCTTTCTAGAAGATTACATGTATTTTATTATCTGTGAAATACAGATGTTATTTTTACTAGCCCCAGAGAGCAGCAATTTGTGACTGTGTTCCCTGTTGATGGAGAAAGTCAGGCTTAGGATAGAACTTTAAATGTGAAATAGATTTATGATAGGCAATGTCACAATAAGATACTCAGAGAATGCACTCTGGATGTATATTTATTTAGGCTAATGGTGCTCTTTCATGTATTTCTTTATAGAAGTTTTCCATCATCAATGGACAAAAGCAAGCAGATAATTACTACACTATCTGATTTTGTTCCCAACAATAACTACAGCTTTATTAGATGCCTTAGAAAGGGTAACAATAATAAATATCCTGTACCGTCTTTTTAACTGTAAATGAGTAAACTGATATGTTTTAAGAAATATTTAAATGAAAACAGCAACCTCTACCTAGATTAATAATGTGAACTAGAACAAAATAGAAAAATAGAATTGAAAGACATTACTGAGTTTTTTTCTCACAGGACTGGATACAATATCTGGAAATTCCAGACTCCTGGTTCAGATGTGTAAACTGGAAGGCACAAGCAGAGGCAGTGGCCCCCACATATTTTTACATGGTCAATAACTGTGTGACTGCATCTTGCTTTTATGAGTGTATGAATGAGAAGCACATCTTCATTTTCAGTGAAAATGTAGATGATCCTTGGTTTGTGAAAGAGGGGTAAGAATTATGCTGTCATGCTTGAATATTCTCCTTTGTTTTTTCCTACCAGAGCACACACCAAAAAACCCAAACCAAACCAAAACAAACAAAAAAAATCCATACAACCCCCATCCCAAACAAGCAAACAAACAGAACCAAACAAAAACCTGCAGTCTGCTTTAAAAGATTCAAACATTTTTCACCCTAGCACCAACTTTCATCCAATATTCCAATCCGCCAGACTCACCAGCAGCAGCAATCCTGCTGTAGTCCAACATATACCAAAGCAAATGCTTTAGTGACAAAGGCATCTTCACAGCCATGACAATTAGTGCTTTTGCAACACAACCGGCAAAACGCATGGTTTGTCCACTTTTACCCCAGAATTTGCTATATGTCATGCAGTGCACAAAATGCCCTCCTGAAGATTGTGTGGGTGACACTTAACAACCACTATTCATCAGAAAGAACTCACACAGGGAACCAGTGAAGGAGAGAAACCTGCGGTTACCAATGGAAAAGCACTGCACTTCGTAATGAAACAGAATTCTAAAGAATAACTTCTAAAGAAAGCCTAGAAAAAAAATTCATAACCACAGGATTATTAGAATAATGGTCTCAGCAGCAACACCAGTTATGGAGTTTATCATGATCTTTTTTTTTCCATTCTATTATACAATCACTAATCATGTTTTTTTCTCATTGTTGCTGTTCTCTCTTCCCCTACCAATCGCCCAAAGTTACTAACCATCCTTATTTGAGTAACTGCTTAACTTAATGAGGCTGGACTAGCAGCACTTACATGCCATATGTCTTGTATTTTGTTCCTTCTTATCGTGCTGGATGAAGGCCATCCACTTTCCCAGCTAACTCACCTGGGGTTCAAAAAAAGATGAAGCTTCTCCTAAAAACCTTGTTTCTGCACAACGATTTTTCACCTCATGACAATGCATGCTACTTGCTGTTTTAAATAAAGAGTTACTTACTCTTAAACAAGTATTCAGTGTAGCCAGTGCTGAAGGCAGAAATCTTACCGTAGTTCCAGCTGTGTCTGCAAAGTGACTTCAGGGAATATGACCTTCAGGAGAGAACTTGTTTCCTGAGAATTAATGAAATTTATCTACAGATGCAGAATGAGAAATCATGTCTTACAAGAGCTGATTGTCCCTGGAGAGAGACCAGACTGTGGAGTGAAATGCAACCAGGTTATTCTGAAGGTAATATCTGGAAGTCTCCTCTGCTGAACAGTGTAGAAGGGTGTTGGAATCATGGTAAGAGTTTTAATGGGATTAGAAAGGAGCAGTGCCTGTAAAATTCCCTGACCACCCGGGCCTGCATGGGTAGCTGAGGCTAGCAAGGGATGTCAAGAAGTTGCTATTTCATTACACTGGGGCTCCAGGCACCTGCTCTCAAGTCGCTATTCTGCCATGCCTCTGTGAGTAGTTTAGGGTGGTATTCAACAAATCATTTCGCACTGACAAACCCAAGTACAAAAACTTTTTTGACTTTCACTGACATTTTGTTTACCTAATGAAGCAGTCTGTCAAAAGCAAGCAATCCCTGGCTGCAGTGTGATGGTGCTGGGTGGCTTATGTCTACCTTTTTCAAGATTTTAGCCTGTAGAGCAGATTGGCCATGGCTGGGCTATTTAGGGAAAATTTAGCATCTCTTTAGAGCCTTTATGTCTTAAAAGTCTTCTATTTGCTTGTTTGTTTGAATCACAAGTGCCTAATTTGCTGCAGTAAAGTGTTTCCATAACCCTGCAGGCACAAGTATTGCTTCAGCTGAGGCTGGGGAATGTAGAGATGTTGGAGGAAACAAAGCCTGCTAGCACCCTTGGGACAGAAGACTGCATGAGAATTTAGGAGTCAAAAGTGGGCCCAGAAGTGCAGGAATATTTCCACCTGCACAGTTTGTGTACTGTGCATTTTATACGTGATGTAAAGCTTGAAAAGTTATCTGGAAAGAAATAAGGAACAATGCAAATGAAAAAGTTCAAGCATGTAGTTGTTCTTTAATTGTCCATCTGTGGAATGGCATAACTGAACTTTTGCATTTTTGGTATGCATAAGAGTCCTGTAATGATACCATTACTTAAGAACTGTGTTTTTTTGTAGGAATAAAAAAGTCAGAATCATCAAAATTCACTATTGGATAGTACCTATACGGTGTCAAGATTTCAGTCTTATTTTCTGGCTAATGTTGAGATAGGTAAAACAGCATTAAAAATTCAGAGTATTCTGACTGCCACCAAGCCAAATCTGACTGCATTAATTTTCAGATGCTTCTGGACTCTCTAGTGATACAGCCTTTAAGCCTTTGATCGTTGCTTTGATTCAAAGGACATTAGGTGCTGCTTTTCCATGCAAATCCTCTGTACCTATAAGCTTCCGAATTGGGAAAAGTCTGAGTGGGAGGAAAAAATTTTCAGAAAAAAAAAAATAATTCCTATGCTCTTGTTGCTTGGCAACCACTGCCTTTGCCTCTGTGTCAAGAAAAATAGCTTCCTTTGGAGTTCAAGTCTCAAGCCTGGCTTGAACTAGAAACAAGGGGGAAATAAGAGAAATGCATGCTTTAGGCTAGACTTTTCAGTAATTAGAGAGCCACTGTTAACCTATGCCCCTCAGCCAAAGGAAACAGGGAAAGCAGTCAACAATGACTAAGGATTCATGATCCTTCCTGTTGGTCGTAGGAATCAATATTTACAGAGCCCTTAAAATGATGCAAAAACATAGAAAATGCCTTGTGATGAAAGACTAAAAGATCTCAGCCCATTTAATGCATCAAAAAGAAGATGGAAGAATGTCTTCACTGTATAAGTAAATAATTGGGGGAAATGTTTTGTATAAAATTACTTTTCTGTCTAGGACACAAATGTTAAATTAAAACCTATGTTTTCATATGCCATTTCTATGCCAGAAGAAAGGAGACATATTTTTGTCCAAATTAAGTCTCACATTTTTAACAATGACAGCAATTAAGCACCAAATTAAACTGTCTGGGTAATCTTATACTCTTTATCACTTGAAGTCTTCAGGTTGAGATAAATGCTATTTGGAAAACATACCTTAGCCAAATAGATCAAATACAAAGGAAACAAGATGCAAGGAAATGTTATGTGATACACAGGGTATCAATGTGGCTTTACTGTACATTTATCTTGAGGCTGAAATAAATGGTAGGAATTTTTTCCTTAGTTATAGTGTGCAGGGAGTGATTTTGCTCTCTAGCACCTAGGGCAGCTTGACACAATGGCTTCACTTCTGAAATATGAGGAGTGACACAATGAGAGTTTAGGGGCTAATGTCATACAGGAGAATTTTAGAGTTAGGCAGGTAATGAAGTTATTGTTGGTATAGATCTACTAAGTTCCTAGGATAATTTAAATTCCATTAGAAAATGAAATATGGATCTATAAATTTTATCTCCTTTTTGTTTTACTCATACCAACACATAGTTTTCATGTGGGAGCTACTTAAATTTTCATCCCTATGAATACAGTTGGATGTCCAAAATTGTGAAGTACAGTACAGACAGAAGAGGAAGAAACTAAGATTAAGATTGCTTCCTCAGATTCCACCAGCAAACATTATCTTCTGATTTAAGAGTGTAACTGTCCTCAGTTTTCATGGTTGGTGAAGGAGAGAAGTTGGCTCTTAATGTGACTGCCAAAACTGTTCTGTAAGAATGCATAGAAGCTCTCGCACTTGACTAAAGCACAGAACTAATTTAAAGGAAGGAAGAATTCCTTTTCCATAAGAATCTCAAAGCTTCAGAAAGCATTCAATTTATTGGCTTTTGTTGGCATTTTTCTATTTTCAACACAATTAGCAGAAGCTGTAGCTCATATTAAAACAGAAGAATACTATTTCACACGAAAGGCCTGTGTAGAAACATATATAAAACATAATTCTTGTGTAGCATATTGCTGTGGTAAGTCCCACTTACCACATTGCTGAAGCACCACACAGCTTGTTGTTCACACAACCACAACCCTGGTGGGGTGAGGGAGAAAAGTGGAGTGGTGAAAACATGAAAACTCAAGGGTTAACATAAAGACTTATAAGTTCAGACAGAGCAAAAGCTGTGCACCCAATCAAGAATTATTTCACTACTTCCCATCATCAGGCAGAAGTTTAGTAACTTCCAGGAAAACAGGGCTACATCACATGTAATGGTAAATTGGAAAGACAGATTCCATAACTCTGAACCGCCCCCGTCCCTCCTTCTTCCCCATGGCTTTTGTTCCTGAGCATGATTGCAGGTGGTCTGGAACCCCCCCTTGGACCAGCTGGGGGCAGCTGTCCTGGTTATTTCCCTTCTGAAGTCTTTGTGCAGCCCCATCCCCCTCACTGACGAGGTGGGGTGAGGAGCAAGTGTTCAGTAATAACTGAAACATCCCTGTGTTATCATCACTGTTTTCACCACAAATCCAAAACAAGTCACTTCACAATCTATGAAGAAAATTAAGTCTATCTCAGCCAAAACCAGTAAATATAGATAGGCTTCTCAGGATGAAGATATAACCTGTACCTTTAATTTTCAGAGCGTCTCGTAGAACTTGTGTGAAGAGGCATGCTTGACAAAGTTAGATGAAAAGGAGGAGTTCTTTTATTAAGTTCTAGCAAAAAAAATGGAAGAAAAAAGTTGATTCCACTGATGCATGATGACCTGGGAGCAGCAGTTTTGACAGATGAGTTTGGGACTTTACATGGGCAGTCTGCCTAATACCCGCATCGTAATCACACCATCCATTACCTCATTAGGATTGAGGGTTGGTGAGTCTGGAAACTAGTTCTAAGTCATGAATAATCATCGTGAACAAAATAGGAAAAATTGCTGTTAATTTAGACACCTAAATTAGGTAGTACAAACCTAGTGCTCTGTCTGGTTTAGAGAAAATGGGAAAATGCATTTGGAAAATATGCCAATTATACACTTACACAGATTTAGCATAAAAACAATCTGTCTGTAACAGATTGTTTCTTAGTTCCAAGGTTATTGCTCAAGCAGGTTTTCATTGTTTTAGCTAAATCACATATATTTCATTTGGCTCATTCCAAATCTGAATTTGATTTAGTAGGAATAGCAGCTAAAGTTCACAAGAAAACACCCAAATAGTTGGCAAATGCTGCATATTTAGAATGCCTAGTAAATTGGCTTTTATCAATAAAGTGCCAGGCTATGAGAGTTTGTTTCACATCATGAATTTGTGCTAGTGGTTTCATGCAGTCAAGGCATCAGGTCAAAGCTGATGATGTGCAAATAGGAAGGCAATAGAAGAAACTGCTGGAAATGATGGCAGCCCATGCCTGTTGATGAGCATTTTGCGTCTTCAGGTGTGACCAAAACAATGCATTAGTGTTTCTACAACAGGGATGAATCAAGGTAGGGACTGAAATTATTATGAGAGAATAACATGCACCCCAAATATGCTCTCAATCAATAAAAAAGGGAGAAGCAGGATTTTTGTTTTTGTTGAAGAGGGAATAGAGTATTTGTATTGTCTTGGCCAAAGAATCATTCTAAATGCTTTACTAAAGAGATGTACTCACTTTCTTACTTGTCTTGTGTCTCAGTAATATTTAATTACATCATAAAAGCAGAACAGTTTTTATATGATAGCAAAAGTGTTTTCTCCTACTTTTACACTGAACTGTGTGATTAGATTAATTACCTCTGGAGAAAAGAGACAGACCTTTAGCTTCTGAGGAGACTGTCTTAATCACGGCTTGTTTTGGAAACATCTTGTCTGCTGTGGGTTTGGTTGGTTGTTGGTTGGGTGAAACAGTCTGCAGTATCCATTGTGGTGGAGAAGTGGGGAATATGGTCACTGCCTTGGTTGTGGCTTTGCAGGGTTGTCTCTGACACCCTCAGACCTTGGAAATCCTGGGCTGAAGCAGATCTGCAGGAAACTTTATTCCTGTTTTGTTGATGCTGTATCATGGCCTAGTATCTGAGTGATTGGAGTCTGAGATAATCAGTTTTGGACTGTTACACACAAAGACTCTTTGGACATGGGCATTTGACTCCTTAATAGATTTAGCTCCAGGTGAATTTTTCCTTATAATAATGCTTACAATATCCTAAAGTGATCTCATTTTTCCTTGTATATTATTTGAGTGCTGATGGGGAAAGGAAGATGATTGTAAATTATGTTAATCATACCTGCCAGGTATTTCTGATTCTGATTTATTTTCAGAACATGAGAAAAAGGGACAGTAAGTGAATTTAGAAATTAAATATAAAAAGGACAATACACTTTGAAAGGAGCTGGGGTTTCAAAGATGTGTTAAAGCTATGAAATGGCTTTCATTAATAGTCCTCCTTTTGGTCCTTGACCAGGCAAGACTCTGATCAAACTCTGGCCCTGTTCTGAGCAGGGATTGAACCACAGAGCCCTCATATGCTCTTCTGAACTAGTCTGCTGAATAAGTCAGTGGTTTTACATGTCTTGCTGAATTGGGAACTGAGACTGGTCAGATAAACAGATGCCACAATATTTTTTCTGCCTAGGCCACACTAAAAGATTATGTGTAAATCTCATATAAGATAGCAGTCATGTTTTTTGTTTAATTTCTTTTCACTTTCACTATCTTCCTGAAGACCAAAAGAAGGAACAATAATGACAATCATGTGAGACCGACCCCCACCTGGCTACCATCTCATTTCAGGCAGCTGTAGAGATTGACAAGGTCACGCCTGAGCCTTTTCTTCAGGCTAAACACCCCCAGCTCCCTCAGTTGCTCCTCATAAGATTTGTGCTCTAGGAATTGTTGTATTAGCTCAATAATTGTCAACAAAATTTACACACAGTGACATGCAACACTTAATTTCTGAATAACCTAGTACCTTCACAAAATTTGTGGAACGGAGCAGAGTAGTTTGGACTGGGCAGAAAAAAAGGCTCTTTTCCAAAACAGAAGGAATGCAAGGATAACTTAATGGGCTGCGGCACATTTAGCAGGTGCCCTGTAGATGAAACATAACCAGAATCTGCAAGAGCTCAGTGACTGAAGATTGAAACCTCTTAGTCACTTTGCCATTAGTCTTTAGTCTACAAAAACAATTGCTTCAGCTTATTTGCATTTTTACAAATCCATTCATGGGGCTTGTTTTTTATGAACCTAGATAGTAACCTCAGAAGTTCACAATTCCAGAGGATTTGCCCACCTCTTGTACAGGTTTGAATAATTGAAACAAATCAGATTGGCTTTGTTTTGCAGAAGAAGAAAGCACTCTGGCTGTTATTAGGACTGCTTTTCAATTATTTCCTTTTGATCTGTGTTCTCCAATTGATGTCAATTAATGTCAAAATGACCACTTTCTATTTTCCCACCATTTCTTACAAACTTTCAAAATTATGATCCATGGACTGTAATATCTAGCCTGCCATATCTTCCCAGCTGTACACACACTTTTTGAGTGTAGACAGTACTCAAACTTTAAAGGGACTTGTCTAGTTCCTGAGGCAATGGAAAAGCAAACTAATTTCTAATATTTTTGTCATATTAAACAGTTAAGAGATAAACACAAAGTTCCTTTTTCTTGGGAAGAAAAAAAAGATTGAAACTTCAAGATTAACAAAATTTTCTTTGACAAAACCCTTTTTCTGAGTTACAACACCACAGAACAATATATATACACAAAAAAAAGAGATGCAAAAGGATATTTTTAGACACCATTTGCAAGACATATAGTGTAGAAGTACTGACCTGGTTTATAGTGGTAGTATGTACCTTTATCAAAGAAACATTTTCCTCTTTATTTGCCTGTATTTGTTAATACAACAAAGAGATGAGTCTGGCTAGAGCTGAGTGCCCAACTCTTGTGAGTGGAGAATGACTTTCTGTCAGAAGACACACACAATCATCCTTCATTGTTCTTCTTTTGTTATTATTTTGCTAATTGCTTCATATTCCCAGGAAAGGAGCAACTTTGTTTTGGAGCTTGAAATTCCTAGTAGCTGAGGAGGATGATTTTTTTAAACTTCATTTCTGGTTGCAGGATGTTTTGAATTAATTCTTGTATTAAAAAAAAAAAAATAAAAATTTTCTAACCATTCAAGGAGAGGAAACCAAACACTATGAGTTGTACACTCAGAAATACACCTTTGGTATAGGTGGTTGAAACCTGTCTTGGCAGGATGTTATTTTAAAAAGTCGATGAAAAACTGAAAAACACTTCTACTTTCTCCCACAACTTCCAGCTCATCTGTAGAACTCATTGTTATATAATATTGCTGAAGCTAAAAGTCAGAGAAGATTACAATGGTTTTTGAAAAATAAAACCTCATCCCTTTTCAGGATTATAAGGTTATTCAAAATTATTATGATGGACAATACATGCTTTTTCAAGGCAGCTATGAGAAGGGCAGGCTTAATCCTTGCAGGGTTTATGCAGGGAAGAGACAAAGGTGGAATAAGCAAAGGATACTAATGAGACATGTCTTAATTTTTAATTTTTCAGAGGTCAGAGTCTCTGGTGTATATTCTCCAGTGCTGGCTGCCCGCAGAGTTTCTTACCACAGTTGGCCACAGTCTTTGTCAAGTACAGAATTTTGAACAAGCAGTGCAACTGCTCTGATGATAATGCTTGAATCCCTGTGGAATGTACTGGAAGACATAAAAGAACTTGTGTAAAACTCACAACAACTTCTGTGTGGATAGAAGTTTACTGGGATTGCTCATTGTAAAATATTGTAAAATTGAAAACAATCACAACAAGGAAGAAAAGATTCAGCCACTGACTTCCAACTTCTACAAAATGGCATCTTAAACCAAGTGCAGATATGACTCCCAAAACAGGAAGGATTGGGAGTTACACATTCCATTCTGTGGACAGAGAGGCACCATTTTTAAAATGCACAGAACATTTGCCCTGTTAATTCTATAGTCATTCTGTTTTTGCAGGGACAGCTGCAGAATGCTTCTCAGAATCTTAAAGATTGCAGTCAGAAGTGAATACTTTGAGAGGAAAATTAATTACAAATATCCCCCTGCCTATTATAAATAATGTGAACCTAACTTCCTGAAAAGGATACATCAAATACCCTCTTCCTGTTCTGATACTGCTTAAATTACAATAATTTTCAAGGTTGTAAGAAGACAATGGATTGACTATAGTGATTTCCTGAACTCTCAATTCTAATTAAAATTCTGCGGGCTGACAACATAAAATATGAGTCAAAGTAATAATCCAAGGTAATTTTTGTGCTGCATAAACGAACTTATTTGAAGTGCCATGCTTATTAGGAATATCTAACAGAGAACACGAGTTCCTTCCCTCTGCTTGCCGTTGTGTGATTTATTAACTTGAAGGATAACTTTCTACCATTGTTAAACAGACCTTGTCAAAGGAGAAAAAAGATATTTTGAAGCCTGATCAGGAACCTGAACAACACAAAAAAAAATCCTTACAATTGGGCATTCATAAAAGATTTTTCTATTTTCTATTTATTAATAATGTGAAGTATTTGTAAGATTAGTATTATATATTTCTTACTGTAAGACAGAGTTTTAATGAGCACAGTGCCTTGAACTCTACTGAGAAGGGGAGCAAAAAGAGAGACAGAAATATCTCTTCTGTCATTTCCAATTTTCTGCCTTTTTCCCTTCCAGGGACTGGCATTCACTATTGTTAGTTGTTTGACTCTAATAAGATGTAAAGTGGTGGCCCATGTGAAATTCCAGTAGGTTATTTATAAATAAAATGTATGTTAGAACAAGAGCAGAACTCTTGTAATGAAGAATGAACACTGAAAATTTATGACCATCTCTGCCAAATAGATGAAAATGGTTTTTTTGTTTTATTGTTTTTTGGGTTTTTCCAAACATCATGCATGATGCATTTATTCCTGAATCAGAATTAATCCTGACAGGTTGTTCCAACATGAAAATCCAATATGATAAAAAAAGTAAAATTGTTTTCATTTTATAACAGCATAGTTGTAATGAAACTCTCTCAAGTGAAATTTGGTTTTTTAGTCGTCAATGGCTCTGAAAACAATGGACTTCAAATTAAATATTCTAAACCTATTCTCATTGCATTCATCATGTCTGTGAATAGACAAATTTTAAAATATCTATCTTGGATGGCTATGTTTTATCTTCATCTAACAGCTTCTTCTGACAGTAAATTAATAAGGATTTTTTAAATCTTCAGTTTGAAATTTGTGATTATTTATCATTAATGTTTCCTGTCTGTGATAGTACTTGCCCTCAGAATTGTAATCAAGGCAAAGGTAGAAGCTATGCTAGGAAAAAAGAGAAGAATTCTTCACCTGGGTAGTCAGGAGTAACTCATTGTAAATTGATGGCAAAGGCAAGACAGGATGAAGTTTCCAAATACAGTAGTTCAAGTTGGCCTGGGGCTTGTTTATAATAAAGAGGCTTTATGTGTCACTGTCTCTTGATCAGGGGAAACTTGACAGGTCCTATCATATTTCCCTTTTTTCCAATATTTAATTTAATGTGTTTTTTTAACTCACAAAGGGGATAATTATTGCATATTTTCACTTATGCATTTCTTCTGTTTCCTTGCCATCTACTCCCTTGGTTCAAGATGTTTGCTGGATTTCAAAATAAAGCTTGAGAATGATCTGGCCTGGTACTATTATTTAAAGAAATAAAGCTTTGCTTTCCTGTAGTAGAGACAGCGTGGTCATGCCTTTCCTGCCTTGCTCAGGCCCTTGCATTTTGTGCCAGCTTTGACAGAATGTTCCTGACTTGGCATGTAAAATTATGCCCTTGTTGGGCTACTGTGGCCATTATTTTTCATTTCCAGGAGGATTTGGACGTTTTCTTCCCAGAATCTATTGCAAGTCTCAAATTTTGCCCCTCTCTAGTCTCAAACATTGCCCCTCTCTCTTGTGCAGAAAATGTTTGCACGAGTTAGAAGTGAAGGTATCAGGCTCTGTGGATTGTGGCAAATAACATTTTTCATCTCCAGTATTTGGTAGTGTGAGTCAGTTCTTTTCTACAGTGATTTCACAGCTCTCTGCAGTCCTGGGAGATTTCTATGCCCACAGCTGCCTGTGTTTTCCCATCAGGTCTGCCTGCAGAATTACACAGTCCAGCTGAAATTTTGATTTCCCTGTGAGCACTTGCCAAGGTGATGTTTCAGACATCACCATATTTGAGATCCATCTCCTCTTTCTGGGCAAGGTGAAACAAAAAAACCTTTTACTTCTCTATGCCAGAGTTGCAGCTGGCAATCAATGTGTGTTATTTTGCACTTAAAAACCAACATTAATTCCTTGATGGTACTAGTGCTTACAGCCAGAAGAAAGAAAATATGGAGCCACAGTGCAAAGTACATCTCCTGGCAATGGGAAATATTAAAGGAGGCTTGCCTTGCTGAGAGATTTCCATGTCAGGGGAGAAGAGGAGGTGTGGATGATGTGCCACCTCCATATCCTGTGAGCTCCCTGTGCCAAGTCCATTCCCTGCCTTTATGCAACAGGAAACAGAAACCAGGTATTTAGTCCTCTGGGTAATGTGTGCAAGAGTGAAAATGAGCAAGAAGGTTTGAAGTCCTCTTAATTCCACTTGTTTTATCATTTGGAAGGTAGAAGGTGCCTGTGAAAGAATTGCTTGCAGAACATACTTCCTCAAATATCTATAATCTTTGTTTGTGTATACACAGTTAGAAGCCATTTGTGCTTAGCTCTTAGCCTATGGTGTATTTCTTCAATTCCCAGGGCATTTGCATACCCTTTATAAATAGTCTGAACAGGAAAATAAGACTGAGAGATTTTAGATAAATTATTCAGATGATGATGATGATTAAAAATAATTGGAGCTCCATTAATATGGTTCTATAAAAAATATCAAATGGAAAAGTACTGAGATGAAGTATGAAAATATAGATTTGAAAGGTTGATAGGAGATAATTACATTTCAGTTGTTGTATATTGCAAAACACAATCATGTTTTAATACTCTATTTTGTTAAGGAAAAAATCTCCTGACTTTAATTTTTCCATAACTACCATTGTCACAACTTTTAATACAGAAATTCCTAAATTTAACTACTTTTAGGTTTCACATTTAAGTATGACATAGCTGAAGTTACAAAATATTCATCTTGAAATCTTTACATTTGCCTACTGCCAAGAAACACCATAAAATAGGATTAAATCTATGTTTTAATTTAGCACCAAATGAAGAAAATAGTGGTTATTTGACACAAGAAAAATATTTAAAATAAAAATATTAATTTTTCACAAAAATTTTAAAAGTAAAATAATATGATTTTGTGCATGGGGAAGTGATTTTCCATAGTTATTTTCCATTGCATATCTCTTTTTCCTTGGCACATTGTGGTAGAAACTGATTTAACCATTGTCTCACAGGATGATCACCTCTCCCCTCACACTGCATGCTGATGCTTCTGTTGTTTCCAATGCTGCCCATGGTCTGTGGTAGATGAGTATGGGAGCATTATTTGTCACTAATTCTCCTTGCTCCTAAACCTTCTTCAGTTCCCTGCTCCCCTGAGAATGAGTCTTCTTGCTTTCATTTTCACTGTCAGGAGAGGCACCATTTTTTAATTTTCTTTGTGTGTTAGTGATTTAGCTACATCTTGTCCTTCAGGGAAACTTCTACAAAGTCAGGCTTGGATAATTACAATAGAGCCACCGCAGGGGCAATACCTGCTTCTGTCTGGAAATCCTCTGTAGCGTATTTTCTGAGTATTTCTAAATAGTCCCCAATACAGGATGCATTTAAAACTATGCTACACAGCTCACAATGTGCCTGCGTTGTACAGGAAGAAGAGCAGGAGCACAAGTTAAAACTGACCCACACAGATTACTGACAAAGTGGATGCTGCATTTGAGTACCAATTTGTGTCAAGAAGTGATTTTATTGCGTTTGTTGGGTGCCATCTCCAACCCATGTGCTTCTCTCATGATTGAAGGGGCTCAGGCAGTGCCACACTGGATACTTATAGACACCACCAAATCTTTCATCATTTTAATTTTAGGTCTTATTTTATGTTTATGAGAAGGGATGAGACTATACAGAGTTTATTTGGAAGAAAAATACTGATTCTGCACTAGTTCTGCATTTCTCTATCTTGAGATAGCTAAGTATTCTAATATTCAAGAAGTGATGTCCCAGTTGGAATAATCTTTAGCTGGGGTATAGTATTTGGGATGAAATATTTACTGATTTGAGTATTTTGAGATTACATGCTTACTGTATTGATTTCCTCCAACTGCATAAACATCCATTAAATACACAAATACAAAATGTCTTCACACTCCTCCAATCACCCATCTGCTCAGTTGCATCCATTGGGAATAACCCAGAACAGACTAATACATTTCCAGCTGTGGCAAATGTGCTCTCTGCTGTCAGCAGAAGGATGACTCCCACAAAGGACAAGCTGTCATAAAATGTGAGGTGTCCATCTCATGGTTTGGAGAACACGTCCATCTTAGGGCACATTTGGAGAACAGTCAAGGTGCAAAGAGAGGATGGTTTTTTGGGTGAGGAGTAGGTGATTCAGAGTCTTTCAGGTTAAGAGTAATGTTAACAACTCATTTGGGAGGCAATAAATAGACAGTCTTCTACCAAAGTATCATGTAATGTTTCAGTGGTAAGAGGAGAAACAGTGCAAGAACAGTCTGAGGAACAAGAGAAAATTTGCTCTCACTTGGCTCTCACTTTACTGCAGCCTTCTACAAAGGTGAACCGAATTACTCCTGTGAAGGGTAAATTTGATCCATTGTGCCTCAAAAGGGACCCCTGAGTGTACCCCCTTAGCTTCTTTTTTTCCTTATGGTTGTTTTGCAGCTCATTTTGTGTTTATCACAGCAGTTCTCTTTCCTCTCACTTTTTTCCCCTTTTTTATTTTTTTTTTCATATTTTCTCCCAAAGTTTTATTCCTTTTTTCACTTTCTTATTTTATTCCTCCTTTCCTCTCTCCATATACACAAAAAGAAGCCAAAATGCCTTTTTTCTTCTTTCAGCATCTGCCTAGCTGTTTGGCTTGGCAGTGTTCATGGGCAGCTACATTTCCTTTTGAAGCTGAACACTGACTTTCAAAGTCAGATTGGGAACAAATTTTAATGCTCCTTTACTGAACTTCTTAATTCAAAGCTGAAATTTAAGCAGGCCAACTCTCTTAGAAGCAAATGCCACAGGCACGAGGAAGGACAAATGTGATCTAAGTTGCCTTCCAAGAGACTGAACATCAAAGAACAATCACTACCCATTCCCCAAGCTATGCAGAAGGCTGGATTTCCTGGGCAGATTTATTCTTATTTTAAAATCTTGCTCTTAGGACAAAGGCTTTCAAGTTAAAGACTAAATTTTTCAGTACCCCAAGTAACAATGCACTGTGTTAACCAGTCAAAGGGCAGAGAGTGGGAGTGAAGGTTTTTGTTATTATCTTCAGGCTTTTTATTCTCTAATTTGGGTAGAAGTTTTCACACCAAAGGGGTTCCCTTCACCCCAATCATTTCTTCCTGCTCCTCTTCTGCAGCCTTGGTCTCAGAAGCATTTCCAACAGTTTGTCTTAAAGTCTAGTTTCTAATAAAACTAACTTGGTGCTTCTTGACCTGTTTCAAATGTCACTTTTCAGATGTTCTTTTTATTTTAAATAATTTTCAAGTTCAGAGAGACATCTTCTGTGCAGAACAGAGGATATGGAAGAAAATGGAGAAGAAGGATTAGAAGAGCAGGGTTTCTTTCCTTTCCTTCCCTTCTTTCCACTCCCTATTTTTGCAAGCCTGACTCTTCTGTCCCCGAGTGCCTAATGAGAGGATAGCCCTGCACCCTCAGTTCCTCTGTAACAGCAGAGTTTGTGTGCTCTTTGCTTTATTACAAATTCTGACACATTTGAGAAGGAAGATTAAAAAGTTCTCATGTTACCCTCCCCTTCCTCACAGAATATGAACTGCAGCTCAATACACCCTTAAAAATCAGGGACAGACAGAAGGCAAAAATCTAATAACTTTTATAGAGAAACTATAATCTCAAACTTATCAGATAGTGGTGGTATGTGGTTAAGGAGATATAAATGTAATGTGTTGACAACTGCTAAATTTTCCTTCTTCTAGTGCTTGGCTGCATAAAAATATCAATAAATTGAACCAAAGTATACTAGGATAAGTGTTTTATTCCATGCTGAGAGACTGGTACAACTTTAAATAAACCAGCACACTCATAGCCATAAAATTCTCCACTTCAAATAAATCCTAGATGAATGATAATATATAGTGTTTCTAAATGCTTTTCATAAAAATAAAATTATATTCTGATTAGGACAGTAGCCAAGCCTTGTTTACTATGACCTCTTCTCATTCATGCAGGAGTTGTTTCTCTTTCAGTAGCAAGCAAGAATCTTGGAATTTTTGATTTCCCAACAATAATTTCCAGTTTAATTACCTCTTCAGAAAAACTTCTTGCTTTCCTTTTTTTCCTATTTTTAATTTACATTGCAGAAAAATCATAAAACTTATGCATCCTCAAGGCACTCATGTCAGAAAAACCAGAAAAGAGATGCTCCTAGATGAGACATGAATGCAGATAAGATTAATTTCAAATTTGAATATTTCTTTTGATGTTCAGATTATTTGGATGATCTACTTCCATAGAATGAAATATGTCCTTGTAGTTTGGTCAATAAATAAACGACAAGAATTTTTCTTCAATATCTGCAATCATAAAAGACCAATAATCATCAAAGACAAAAGACATCAGAAATACTTACTCTTTACAACTGCACTTCAGTTCAAGTGTATTTTTATGTTTTCTTTTTCCACAGAAATTACATCAGAAGTTTCAGTCATTATCTATATGAGGAAAATGTTCTCTTTTTCTCCTGATTTAAAAATTGCCCACTGTTTGGCATCCCGCAAAGTAGTATTATTGAAGTGATAAATTAGATTTTATTGCTTACTGAGCAACAATTGGACTTCTGCTAATAATTTCTAATGAAGCAAATCATATTAACAGTGGGTTGCAAGCATATCAATGCCAGTAATTTTATTTTAAGGAACTCTTTTTATAAATTAGATAAAGGAAATTAAAAAATATTGCTGCTTGATAAAATGTAAAGGATTGGAAGGAATATGAAATTTTCCAAGTATGGGGCATGAAAATACTTTTTTCCTAGCACCAAATTCCCACTGTGTCAGAAAATACAAAGCAGCAAATCTTTGTAGAAGAACAGAGGATGATTTCTTTTCTTTTGTTAGAAGAACCTGTGTGGAGACAGGAGGCTTCCCTGTGAATTGTTATTAGATGATGAGAGTTCATTACACTGTCTCAATTAACACCTCAGACTCAAGCATCTCATGATCACTTGCTAGATATTAGTATTTTAGATAAGGTGAACAAAGTCCCTACACAAATAATGGGAATGATGAAATACACTTGGAGACACTTCAGACAATGGGAAGAAATGCAAGTCTATAGTGGCTGCAGTTTTTAAATTTCATTGCCCATATGGTCTTATATTTCCCCTCTCCTTGTTGAATACTTGCCCTAGACCTGGACCCCAGATCCACATGGATGTGCCCTGTGGGTCCCAGTCCTCTTGCACTCCAAACTACCAGTAACCTCCACTTTCTTCCTTACTTCCTTCATCTTTCTGACCTGAAACTTTTATTAGTCCACTTTTTCTATAACCATGCTCTCTCTATAATGTGCCTAATCTTGCTCCTGTGTGCAGCTGCACAATTTCCATCAGATAGAAAACTCCAGGAGAGGATGGAAATAATGTAATGTTTATCTTGGTGAGCTACATGTCATGAAAGTAGCTGTGTGCCTGGCACGAAAAACAATATGGATTTAATAAGAAACTACATTAATTTTCCTATAAAAGAGAACATTGAAAGGCTTCATCTGGAAAATTTAATAAGGTGCAGCACTGTGGAACAGTGCAAGCACCTTTTCTTTCTGAGCTTGAATTTATTTGCTATGTCATGGGTTTTTTGTTTGGTTGTCGCTGTTATTGTTTTGTCACCTCTACAGTGAAAAATTTTCCTGAAAGCATCTAGCTCCTCAAACTGGGAATGAGGCTGAGAACTACTTTTCATGTCTGGATTTCAGAAAGTTATCTGTACAATTGGTTGAGGGAGGGGTTTGGCTCTTTATTTGCTATAAACTTAGTAGCCAAAATTTAAGCAAAAGAATGCTGTGCTACCCAAAATGCTCTGCTGGTGTTTTATGTAGGCATGGATGATGGCTAAAGACAGATACCAGCTAAATAATTTTGTCATATGACTCTCTGAGAACATCGCAGAATGATAGAGAGTGATTTAATCGCTTAAATACAAAATTAGTTGTCATTTTAACATCAGTACTAAGGAAATATTGGATGAGAATTAGTATGTAGGTGATGTAACTATGGAGACTGCTTACTTTTATTTTCCTAAAACATGTCTTGATCTACTTTGTAACCTGAGATTTTTTTCCTATTTTCAATGGTATTTTTCTTCTCACAGATTCTGAAAGTGAATGTAGAAGACCTTTGAAAACCTTGGAGAGTCCTTTGAAGAACTCCATTCTATTATTTTGCACAATAGCTCACATAAAAGAGGTCTGTGCAGTGCATAATAGAGTCAGCTCTCCTAGAAAACAGTAGATTTCAGCCCTTCTACTTCAGACTGATCTTCCTCACATTCACCTTTTAAGGCTACTCGTTATAAAAGTTGCACCTGAGGACACACATTTCTGAATTGTGGTTGAGGGGGAACACAGGACTCACCTCTCAGATTCCAGCTGCACTCGAAAGCCCTGAACTTCATGGCCTATTCATTCCTTCTTACCTTGATTTTACATATCTTATTTAGAGCTTGGCAGAAGGCACTGATACCCTGGCAAGTAGTTGACAAGGAATTTCCAGCCCAGGGTGTTTGGGTACTTATTTTATGGTACTGGCTGGTGTCTGTGGGTTTCTAAGAGGGTATTGGAGCTTCTCTTCACTGCTACATTGAGCTGCACAGTCCAAATTAAAACAACTTTTGCTTTAGTCTACTTCACTTTTCCTTAAATTACTTTGAAGTTAATCTAATTTCATGGACTTTCACCTACTTGTCAAATCCCACCTGCAAAAATAGAAGATTTTCTAAAAAAAAAAATCTTTATGAAGCAAAAATCTGACATGATGAAACAGCTCAGACAATGTTATAAGAAGTGGAACAGGGCACATGAGAGGCTGGTACTTCTGTATATGAATTTCTCTGTTATTCCAGTCTGCTAAAAACAACTCAGTAATAACAGTCTTGTTGGTACAGGAATAAAGCCTACTCTGCTTAGTGCATCTATACTTTTATCAGACAAATGTCATGGTTTAGGAAGGGTATTCCCCAATTTAATAATCCCACTGCAAAGAAATCCTCAAGCTGCTCCCCTACCTGGCCTCCAGTTGGAGATAAAAAAGGCAGAGATCAGGCTGAGATAAGAACAATTTACTGGAAACAGCAACGAGCTAATGAAACAATAACAGCAACAATATCAATAACAAAAGTGTACAAAGAGAGGGTGATTTATATGTAAAATGCTGACCAAGCCCGGGACAATGGAAAACAATGTTGGACAGACCCTACTTCTGTCAAGTTTGCTGCCCTGACCAGAAAGGGTCTTTTTCCCAGAGTGAGAGGGTGTCCTTTTCCCCTCCCCCTGGTCTGCTTCAGCCCTTATCCTCCCAGGCTGCCAGAGCTGACTTTTCAGCGCGGCTGAAAAACACAGCTCCAAACGCCTCAGCTGGGCTCATTTAATGGCCACCTGGAGATCCTTCCAGGGAGGTGATTCATCTCATTTGCCCGCAGAGCTGCCCCTCAAGTACCTATCTCTCTGTCCACTACAAAAGCAATCTTGGGCAATTACCTGCAACTGCTCAAAGCCACCTTAGAGAGCTACGTTTTGGTAAGCTAATGGTGAGAGCTCCTGCTTAGAAGGGAAGACGCTGGACGCTTAGAGAGCACTATCTTCACTTCCATTTCAGAGATGGACAGGTGAGGCAAAGAGGCTGCTAATTATTTACTCAGTGTCCTGTAGTCAGTTTATGGCAGTAATAGGTGCCCCTTGAAATTCTGTACATTAACCATTGAATAAGCTATTAAGATGGCCAGGCATTTAAGCTTATGTAGGAGCATGATGTGAGTGATTGTGGGTTGTTTTTAACACATTTATAACTTCACTGTTTGAATTAATAGCTCAGATTTCAGGTCCTAATAAAACCAGCATGCAGTATTTGGGAAATGATCTCCAGATTGCTGTTATTTTTCCTACTGATGCTTAGGTAATTTTGATAGATTGATAAGTAGTTTTCAAAATGGTCAAACTGCATCTGACTTCAGCATTTGGACATAATGACTTGACTGCAACAGATGTCATGTTTATGTCAGAATGATGCATGAGTCACACTATTCTGCCATGTTAAAAGAAACACTTGTTATTTTTAGAATTTGGCTTATAAACAAGCCACATTTCCATTTGCTGCCCAAGGGTGAAAGAGTAGCTGTCACTTTACTGATTGCACATACTGCACCATATGTCCAAATGCTGAACTCCTGCAAAGTTGGGTGGAAAAATCAAATGCAAAGTGAAACTTTTTCTCTCTCTGTCTTTGTCTTTTCACGCATGAAGTCTTTAGTGCATTATTTTCATTTTTGATCTCATTGTTCCCATCAACAGAGAGCAAGAATCAGTCAATGACTATAAGGCTGCCTTATGTGTTTATGGTGATTTTAAAAGTAATGGTGCTTTGCAGGAATTTGTACTCTTAACCCATAAGGATTTTTTGGAACTGAAATTCTAAGGTTACCTAAGGTGATGATTCTATATAACCACTGCTGACAAATTTCTAAAATTGTACTTTCTAGAAAAATTTTGTGACCATAATATTCCTTGTTTTTTTCTTGTATTTTAATACATAAAAAACATATCTTTGTATGAGAGTGCCCCATTCTTTGCTATTGTTTTTGTCTCCCTAAGAAAAAATTTTAAAGAAAAAAGACATTTAAATTATACCGTCATTTTCAAAAAAAGAGGGTTTTCATTATTTGGCAAGGAACTAAGAGGGTAAGAATGTTGTACTGTGTTTTGGAAAGCACAGAACATTTCTTTTGTGTCCTGTTTTTTTACACTATTTCACTATCTTAAAATATTTTTTCCATTTAATATAGTCTCTGTAGTCATTATTTATCTAGACTGAACATCTTAGTCTAAACTAATCCTTGATGCAACTCTGCTGTTTCTCCCAGATTGCAGCAGGGATGACATTATCCCAACTTTCTGGGATAAAACAACCTTCTTGTTTTACCATAAAACTGAAGCTATCGTGACCAAGATCCAACAATACGAAAAAATCAGCTCCCCAGAAAATTCTTCATAGAAAATGAGACTTGATGAGGCTGGAATAACCCAGACTCAATTCTAGAGAATATGTTAGAGAGCCAACACTATAACTGTAATTGGGAATGAAAAAGAGGGGGGTGAGGCATAAAAGAAAAGTCTATATGAAGAGCATGGCTATGACTAAGTATTTTTAAAAAGATGTAGCTATCAATTTAGAAAAGTAAAAAGTGGATGGAAATTGGGAAAAGTGAGAGCTGACTGCAACAAAGACCTTGTTTCTGTTCCTTGCTTGTCCCAGTGTAGAACTGAAATTTGCCCTATAGTTTGAAAACTTTTCCTTAAACATAGGTATTTTTTGCACTTATGTGCATATATATATGTTTTCAGATAAGCATAGGTCTTAATGATTCTTCTGAAGGAGTCTCTGGTGTAAGAGAACAGAAAGGTTAATTTGAGCATATACAAATCTTCTGTTTGTGATGCTTAAATGACTTGTCTTGAGTTGATGGTGGTATCAGAGCAGTAACTCAGGTGAGTTGCATATCTGCTGGTTAATGGAGAGCCTGATGTCAGACAGATCACTTCTACCTGTTCAAGGGCTGGGAATTTTACACTGTCCTCAAACTATGATCCAAATCGAGTTAGCCATATGGCTTTCAACAAAGGTCAGTTTTAATAGTAATGAAATGGTGTTTCTTATCAGCTGTGAAATATTTCAAAACTGTAATGATCCCTTAATTTTGTTCTCTATATTGAAATCTGTCACCTTTTTTTCATTAAGTAGACATAATTCATAGCCACCATCCTTGGCCAGATATTGCTTTAAATCAACTTCATTTTACTCAGAAAAATGTTGTTCTCGGTGATTTCAACATAACTTCCTTCTGCTTGCCATCATTGAAAGGTCTGCCTTCATTTTTTTTTACCTGCAGTAGACTTATTTTGGGAAGGAAAATGTAGCTTAGCAATGGCTTTTGTTCAGCTATTGAAAAAGATTTGATTCTACATAATGGAAAGCAAGAAGAATTTGACAGGGTTTGAATCCTAGTTCTGGCAGACTATAACTGTATGAAATGTTTTTTTATTCATTATGGATCATGCAACTTCTTAGGCCAGTAAAGAGGCTCTAGTAGTATAGAACTGACTCTTCATAATGCTGAGAATCCATCATGTTCACATATACATTTCCCAATGAACTTGACACTTGAAATAATTAGTCTTATTGTCTGGTAGGGCTTAGGGTGTGCTCATGGGTTAAGAGGCAGCAGATCAGAGGTGATGATTCCACTCCCAGAGTGGAGTTAGTGGTGAAATGGAGGTCCTCCTTGACCACATCCGCAGGAGCTGGAATAACCCACTAGATTCCATCCTCCAGAGGCCTGCTTCTAAATACCAGGGTAGCAATGCCTGAAAATATAAAAATTCCTCATGAAAGAGCAAGTATATTATTCCCAAATGTATTATTTAAAGTAACATGAATGGAAGCATTTTTTAACACTTGGGATTGACAACATTGCAATAACACTACTGTAGTAAAATAATATTGTGCGCTTAAAAATTTTATGAATCACATCAGATATAAATGATTTTTGTTTAAGAAATGTCTGTTTCTACCTCCAAGTTAATAACTCACACTGAAAGCTTCATTGGGTTTAACTATGGAATACTCTGAGCAAATGAAACAGCTTTTCCTGCCCTTAAGATGCCAGAGCTGACATTGTTTCAAGGACTAATGTACATTAGATGATGGAGGAAAACAGTGAATCTGAAACTCTTACCCAACTCAGGAGCTTTAAGGTTTTATTTTTTACACTGCAGATGAAGTTAAGGCTTCTAATTTTTCACCTGAATATCCATCCCACTAGCACAACTATTATGGTTTGTCCTTCAAAGTGAAATTTTGAAAACTATTTTTCATTTGAGTGTATGTTCATAGAAATTAGAAAAAAAGGAAGGTATTTTTATTTAAATAGCACAAGTATGAATGAAATTAGAGGTTTTGGACCATTCTTTAGAAAATGACAGCATTTTAATATTGTTGACAGATTCCAGATCTGGTGTTCCTCTCATAAGATATAAACAATGCCAATAGAATTGCACTAGCATAAAACATGATAAGAAAATAACTTGAAACAGGGAAAAAATAACTGTTTGGAAATTATTCTTTGTTTATGGACCAAAAGGAGACCAAACTGTGCACAGTAGCTGTTAATCATTGCACAGTCCTAGTCTCAGCAAAGTGCCTTTGGAGACCTGAGTAGAGAGCTCATGTGACTGTACTTCCTTTATTAGAAAAAACCCTGCCCACACAGAAAAATGTAAGGTAGCAGTTTAGTCATCAACCAAAAATAATGAAACAGGCTGAGACAATGGAATAAAGGGAAACCAAGAATCTCTGTAGAAAAGAGAATAAAAGTGTAACTAGGGATCCCTCCCATCCTCCTCCTACCAAGAGCCGTGCTGAGACCCAACACCAACCCAGCTGTGCTAGTGGTCAAAGGGACCTCTTGTTTTAGTTCATAAATTACAAAAATCTGCTCATAATGAAAAGTCTGGGTCTATCCATCATAGCTGGCATGAAGTGAGATGTGCAACGCTCTGCATCCCTCCCTGCTGGAGCCTCTAGTCTGGAAACTCTGTCAGTCCCTGGCCATGGGAAGCAAAGCCCCTCACCCTGGCCATGGGGCCCAGTTGAGCCCAGAGTGGCAATCAGACAGGAAGCTCCCCCTGAGGATAGAGGGGTGTCCACAGGAGGCTAGAGTGGATAACAACCATTGCCCCTAGACAAATCAAATGTAGTAATTTCCCTAGTGTCCTTCGATTTTATGGCAGCTGAGATCATGCTGGATGCAAGGGCATTAGCTGTATCTTTCTTTTCTCTCCCTCTTACTCTCCTTTTCATCTCTGAATTTCCTCTTTTTGAAATATAGGTAATTGAAGGTTGGGTGGGTTAGAGTCTGCTAAGACAATGTTTTCTGAGATGTTTTATTTTGATTAAATGCTTTGGTAAATTCTGATCTTTTAAAGTTTTCCAGTGAAGTTTCGTTTTTTACCTCAGGGGAACTTTCACCAAATTCTCTTTTACACCACCTCAAGGAAAAGTAGTTCCTTAAGCCCCTTTTAAACAAACACACTAAGAGAGGACCAGGGCTTTACAAGAGGCAGAACACCTCACACTCTTCCCCCTACTTCAGCGGGGGATTCCTCCCATGGCAGACAGTCCTCCATGAACATCTTCAACGTGACTCCTTCCAATGGGCAGCAGTTCTTCATGAACTGTTCCAGGGCGGGTCCCTTCCACAGGGTGCTGTCCTTCAGGAACAGGCTGCTCCAGCCTGTTTTATGATTTGTTTTTATGTTACAAGTTACAAGAAAAAGGTGGGAGAAGAAAGAGAAATCTTATGATCTTCTCTGTAGATCTCCCAGAGAGACAGCTTTGACACTAGGCATGCTGATGAGAAGGAGAAAAGAGGATCAGATTCCATTTCATGTACCAGCTATCATATAGTAATTAAATACAGCAGCTATATTCAACGAGGACAATTGTATTTGCCCCTTCAAAATGGCTGAGTCAAAGTAGCATAAACCTCAAGTGTGAAGAAGCTAGAGAAGATACATGAACTAAAGTTACCTTTCTCTAACTCCAGTCATCTCTTCAGGGTAATCCGAGAAAACCGTTTCCCATCTAGGTGTAGATGTGTTCTGAGTGTTTGCTTTTTTTCCTGTCAATTTTTCTTTTCTTTGCAAATTTTGCTGTCAATAATTTCAACTTATGACTGAGTCTTCTTTCAAACATGACTGTAGATACTGTAATAAAATGTTATTCTACCTGATTCACCACCCCTAGAGGTATTTAAAAGATGTGTAGGTAGGACACTTAAGAGTCAGAGTTGACCTTGATGAACTTAGAGATCTTTTCCAACACTGAGCAAGAAGATATGGCCTCAAGTAGCATGGAGGGAGGTCTGTGTTGGTTATTAGTGAAAATTATCTTCACTGAAAGAGTGGTAAGGCATTGGAACAGGCTCCCCAGGGAAGTGGTGGAGTCACCAGCCCTGTAAGAGCTCAATAAGTGAGTAGATGTGGCACTTCACTATATGGTTTACCATGTGGAGTGGTATGTGCTCAAAGGTTGGACTCGATGATCTTGAAAGTATTTTCCAACCTTAATGATTCTATGATACTGTGATTTTAAACGATTATATACTTTTATGATCTCAAAAGCAGTGGTTACTGCTTATATGTGAGTTAACTCCCTGGTGTGTCTTTTAATATTTTTTTTCTAGTTTACTCTGTTATCTTAGCTGAGAAAGACAAGAACATTTGCATAAATGTAAGTATTGCAAACCAAGAGACTGAGAGGGAGCAATATGATAGGCATACCAGCTACTTGATGAAATTTGGGACATCCAGGTTATTTTTTCCAAAGCATGTTTAAAAAGTTTCAGCTTAAAGCAACAGACCTACTTCCCACAGAAGTGAGAAGATTGACAAGGTCATGAAGTTTGACAGTGCCCATGAAGAGTCTCATTCTGCTGTTTTCTAGTCCCTTTGGATAGCAGTATGTTGTTTCTACCATTTTATTGAAAAGACAATATGATTAACTACTAACTTAATGCCCCGTAAATGACCAAGGATTGAGTCCGTTTTTTAGAAATAATCCTGTATACGCTCTGTGTAATATTGTTCTTCAATATTAGGCAATGCTAAAGCTCACTTTACTTTATAGAAGTAAGCTAATAACTGAGTATTCCTCCACAGACCAACTAGTTCTCATTCAGTGGTCAATGTAAAACCAATGTAAGCTAACACATTTAGTATGTTATTTGCAAAAAATAGATTGCTAATTATTCCAAAATTTCTATCTGAGTCAATTTTCCTGTGTTCTTAGTAGACAGAATAAAATGCCTCACTCGTTTTTACTACAGAAAATATATTTTTCTTTCAGATAAATACACTGATTTTAGCAAAAGGTTCAGCAAGCACATAATCCCTGGAAAGGGGAGACAAATGCTTTTGGAAATTTTTGTACATGGGGATGAATTTTAGTCACTGGTACTAGAATGTCTCTCTAGCACTCTCAAACAGCACTTCTGATGCCAAAATACAGAAAGAGACCTGTTACCCTGGGGGAAATATTTCTTGTATGACCTTTTTCCTTCTCATACATCTTCTGTTCAAAGCAACTAGTGTGAATCTCTTCTGATTGCAAGTAACAGCTTTTCTTCTTTGAAGCGAAGTCCCTAAACCTTCTGGTAAAAATGTCTCTACTCTGCCATTTTAACAACAATTTGATTTTAAAGAAAAGAAACAGGATTTTGAAGTTTAAAATTATCAGCTCTAATACTGAGATATGGAAACTCAGCTACCCTTCTGGGAAAAAACCCAAATCAACAACTGAACAAAAGAAAAAAACAGAAAAATGAGTAGTTTTTCTTACAGTGATCTTTTGTTCACTTTTAATTTATGGATTTCTGTTTTGCAACTTCTTTGAAAGCATATTCAATGCCTTTTAGAGTATCCCTGGGCAAAGAAAGGACATGTTATGCCTCCTAGCCTTCAAAATATAGTGCTGATTGCTGAATGCCTCCTGAGGGTATTCTGTGCAAATTATAACTCCTAACTTCTGCCAACAAACCCTGCCAATGACTTACTAATATAGATAAGCGTGTTTGAATGTCCAAGTATATTCCTTGGCACCATTTTAGTGTAAAGGATATACTAGTATGGGCTATTTCAATATTTAAAGGGAGCACATGAGAAAGATAGAGGCCTTTTACCAAAGCTTGTAGTGACAGGACAAGGAGTGCTGGTTTTAAACTGTAAGGGGGTAGATTTAGACTGAACACAAGGAAGATTATTTTATGAGAAGGATGGTAAGACTGTGGAACTGGCTGCCTAGAAAAATTGTGGATCACCACAGATATGTTCAAGATCAGACTGGATAAGGTTATGAGTAACCTGATGTAGCATAAGGTGTCCCTGTCCATGGCACGAGATGAACTAAAAGACTTTTCCAACACCATCCATTCTATCATTCCAATTGCCACATCTAGAGAGGCTCTTACTCCATCAATTTCTACTGGAGGGCTCTCCCATTAAGAAAGACAGTGTAAGTAGAGACTGTTAAAGCATAAATCTTCCACTACACCATCCATAGCTCAGTGCATTAGATCTGTAAAGGAAGATGATTTAATTTGTCAGGCCTTGGAGAAAATGTTCTGAAGTTTAAAAGTCAATGCTCCCATAATAAGGCATGGGAAGTAAGGAACTAAGAGAGGTGGAAGAACGCATGAGCTTTAAAGACAAAAGCTCTTCTTCAGACCTGAGAAAGAAACAGAACGCTTCGTTTCAAGCAGAGACTGAGAACAATAGTTCTAAATAGTTCTTATTGTAATGCATGAGATGGGAAGAAATAGCTATGTGATACATTTCAAACAGAACATGGTGTTAGTAAAAGGGGATAGATATGATGCAGTTATTGCATCCTTTGAGATACAGAAAGCTGGCAGAGTGAGCAGGTCTATCTTTTAATTTAACAGAAAATCTGTGTCTCTCTATACATGAATTTTAGCAGCCAGACAAATTACATACTTCAGTTTCCAAGTATTTTTGAAGGAGATGGGGCAACCATTTTGTAGGTCACCCTGAGGGCTTAGAATTTTTACGGCTATTATAGAAAGGGCTTTGTTACTTGTAATAGGCTAGCTCTGTTCTCCAGTGATGTTCTCATGACTTTGCACAGTAAGTGTTCAGTCAGCTACTGGTATGTCTATGCCAGGGAGTGCAACACTAATGCAATAATAAAAAGTTTTCTTTCCCAAGAACTTTAAAGGCTGTACATATCTGCCCTTGAGAAAAACTGCTGTGTGATCTTAAACAACTCAAGGGGATCAGGAATTTTCTGTGAGAAGGACCACATTTCTGATACAGTATTGCTTTTACCTATCACTCTTGAAGCAGTTCTGCTCTCCTGATGATATTTTCACTAATGACATGTGGCAACACTTCCCCTTTAGATTTCCTGAAAGACTCCCATCTCTGGGAAAAAAACAAAACCCAGAATCATATGAATATATATAATGATTTTCTACAAGATAAGGGTGATTCTTACTCATCTTTTTCTTTCCCTCCTTTAAATCTTATACATATTCTTGGCTGCTTCGCTTCAGGTAGCAACTTCTGAAGGAGGAATTTTCATTGTGTTGATAGGTCCTTGTTGCCTAGGAACACTTTTCAATTTACCACTGTGTTGGTATTTAGGTCACCAGTGAATTAATCTTTTTAAAATTATAGCTATGTAGTCAATCACCAATCCTGAACTATCCCATTGAGAATTGGCAGTACAGTACTTACTTACTTATGGATTGAAAAGTTAAATTGAATGTTCTGTTTGGAAAGAAATTCTATGAAAGAAAAAAGAAAATGGCTTTCCTTCATAGTAAGAAAATTTCTACTCTTTGCAATAATAAACTGATATTTTCAAACCTAGATTGAATTTAACAGTGTTATCTAAAGGACAGATGCTACCCCATTAGGATTTTCACAAAACTCCCTTCACTTCAGAAAAGCAGGACCAGATCTTATAAGAGGAAAGGGAATTCATCTTTCTTTGAAGCCACCTTCTCAAGAGCAATGGAATTTTCCATATTTCATGCTGTGATATATGGTGGTAATGACTATTTTTCTGTAAAGACTGTAAATATTCATCATTCCTGAAACATGAGAAGAAATTGAAAAAAGAAAACTTTTCTTAATTATCAAGAAAGTTATTTCTTATATCAGTATTGTATTTTGAGATCTAGAACACAAATTGTCTAATAAATTAGGGAAATTTGGTGTGTTCTGCTGATTGCTGCCTCATTTTTATCATGTTACTGGGAAAGAAGCTTTGTAATTTAGATCCATCCTTTGCCATCTCCCTGGTAATTGAATCTGCTCATTCCTGGAATACTGTAAAGGAAGAAAAAAAACTGGATAAAACATCAATTGGAACATGCCTAAAGTCACCTATTTGCTCCACCAAGGGTGAGTCCTGCCTATTGCCCTCAATATCTCATTGCTGGGCCTCAGAGTCCTTCAAGAATGCCCAAATTGGTAAAGGTATTTGAATTATCTGCAGATTACTTCAAAATTATCCCAGAGATAATAGAATTAGTGTAATAGGTACAGAACACCATTTGTTCCACTTGCACGGAGCTATTCTGTCTTCTCATTATTAAAGAAATGTGATACTGAATTTAGAAAAAGTTACAGACTGGATCCTCTGCTGATGCTAACCTTATTGGTACCATACGTGGTCAAACCAGCCGGGATCCTTCCCCAGTTCACTGTTGCAATGATAACTGTGCATGGCACTAAGGGGAGAGAACCCAAAATGGCCCAGGCAAAGGGTTAAAGACAAGTCTCAGGGGGGACCTTACTGCTCTCTACAACTACCTGAAAGGAGTATGGGATGAGGTATGTAGAAATGGAACAAGAGGAAACAGGCTGAAGTTGCACCAGAAGAGGTTTGGAATGGATATTAGAATAATATTCTTCATTGGAACAGACTTCTCAGGGAAATGGTGAAATCACCATCCCTGGAAGTCTTCAAAAAACTGAAATCACCATCCCTGGAAGTCTTCAAAAAACAGGTGGAGTAGGCAGCTTGCAATATGGTTTAGTGGGCATGGAAGTATTTGGTCAAAGGCTGGACTTGATGATCTTGGAAGTCCTTTCCAATTTCATTCAGAAACACAAATGGTTCACACTAGAGAGAAATTTCAATTGAATGAGCTGAGAATGGTAATTGTTCTAAGCCACACTTATGTTGTTACAGCATTTATGAAGCATATTTCCTGGTGTTTTAATAAGGAATATTTTTAGCTTAATTGGATTATTTGTGTATAAATTTATGTTCTATTATATTATGATTTATTATGTTATTTTGTGATTTATTTTGGTTTTTATGCTTTTTTTAACTTCGTTTTTGATGAAGGTGAGTGCCAAACTAGATAACATGTCAGACCCTTGAGCCAACAAAGGACACAAAACAGGTGAGAAGCACAAGTAGCCCAAAGGGAAACTAACTTAACACCTTCGTAGATTGAATAATTAATCAAATTTTTAGGGAAATAAATATAGAATTTCTGTACTTAAAAGTATTCTGGTAGAAGACGCTGTGATTGAGTAAGGAAAGGGAGTGTGTTATCATAAAAAAGAATAAGCCTTTGTGAAAACTCTATACTGAGAACTGATGAACTGATGCTTGAGTTCCAGGTGGAAAAAACTCCATTCTTTTTGAAGTAAGGTGCTCTGATCATATTTACTGGTTCTCTCATTTAGACTTCCTCTAAGAGCTACTGGAAATAGCTATTCACCTTTTCCCCCACATTTTTATACCTGATGTTATATTACTCTGAGGGGTGAAACTCTGCTGATCTCCTTTGCTCATGTCAGTTGGATAGAATTAAGTCTCCTGCTATGTCAGGATAGTAGAGTGGAGATTGAAGGAGGCACTCCCTCTCCCATTACATGGCAACTTCTCATGTCTCTTTTTGTGCCCTTCAGGAGATGCACAGTCCTTTGCAGGACATTCAGGAAGCTTGTCAATTCCTGTTTGAATACAGGAAGAGTAATTGGGTGCTGACTTTATGAAATGTTATTTTTCATTTCTGTAAGAGACAAAGAATAAGAAGCTAGCATTACAGGGAGGCTGTCAATTGCTCTCCAGGGACACTTGAGCTCCAGCACTTGACAAGTAATCTTTGCAGACTGTGTCATTTGTTAAGTTCCTTGGGAAGCTTTGGTATGAGAAGGGTTATATACTCAGTGCTTGTTTATTTTTTGCTAAAATAAACATGCAAACATTGAAAGGAGCAGAAGAGTGGAGGGGATTTCTTTATAAACGCAGTTTTCACTTGCATTTGTTTAGTATTATTTCAAACTCTCCTGAAGCAGAAAAGTGCTGCATGTTCAAAGGATTTCAGCACTTTTGAGTCAATGCAGACACTATGGGGAAAGATTTCCATAGCAACAGAATTAAAGAAAGGGAAATATGAAAAGTCTGTGTTGGATAAGTATATGAGGAAATACAAATATTGGTGGTGGGAGGGGAGTGCAAGCAAGCACTGAGCTCTGATTGCTCATTTTCTCAAAGAGAGCAGGATCACCAAGAACCCCCCACTGTCCATTTAATCAGATTTGTATGAAAGACTCAGTTAATCATCTCACTCTGACTGTCATTACTAATTCTATAAAACTTAAGATCTTAGTTATTTATATTCTAAAGGATAATATTTCTTTCAGTCCCATAGACTTCTTATATGATTGAGCAGTGACATAAAGTAATATATGTTACTTCTCAAAGACCTCAGAGAAAGCATGAACATGCAGTGATCATCTTGTCAATTACCAGACACACTGATAACACTCATCACTCATTCAGATGTTTTATTCTCTTTATTAAGTTGTATTTCTCATTTATAAATGCCCATTACCTGACAAATAAATTATTTAAAACACAATATAATTATATTCTAATAAAAATACAATAAAATTATATGTTAGTATGTCTTGAATAGAAGATTACAGAGGGTTGTAATAATAGCTATAGGTTTTTTTTGAGTAAGGTACATAGTCAAGATAGCATAAAGAGATATTTCAGTAAGAAGAATGTATGTCCAGGTTTGCCCAGTTGCTGTTCATGTTCTAAACTTATACTTTTCATTGATATTTCAGCATGAGGGAGGGCTCCAGAGACACCATAGTGCAGCCTTTCAGAAATGAGCCTGCATAAAATATGGACACAAACTTTTAAGTGGGGCTTGTTGAGATAGGACAAGACATAAAGGTTTCGACCTAAAAGAAGGCAGATTTAGACTAGATATAAGGAATGAAAAATGTATAAAAGTGATGAAACATTGGCAATAGGTTTGCCATAGAGGTGGTAGATGCCTCATTCCTAGAAATATTCAGGCTCAGCTTGGATAGAGTTCTGAGCAACGTGATCTAGTTGAAAATATCCTTGTCCATGGCAGGGGGGTTGGACTGGATAGCCTTTAAAGGTCTCTTCCAATCCTGCTGTGATTCATTGATGGACTTACTGTTAGGTTAGGCTGGATTCGATGATATTATAGTTGTTTTCCAACCTAAATACTTCTATGATTCTATGATGCTATGAAGAGAAATGGGATGTTGGAACTGTAAGTGGCTTTGTGGGTAAAAAATGGAAACAAGTCTGGTGGGAGTAAAAGCAAATGTATGACTACAGA
Source organism: Thryothorus ludovicianus (assembly GCA_013397245.1). Classification (NCBI taxonomy): domain Eukaryota; kingdom Metazoa; phylum Chordata; class Aves; order Passeriformes; family Certhiidae; genus Thryothorus; species Thryothorus ludovicianus. The sequence goes on along the minus strand of VZTB01017731.1, from coordinate 11,343 downwards.
GGAATGAGGGTCTGGAAAGGCAATGGATGCCTCTGACACTTATGGAGAAAGAAATACAGTGTATGGCAAACTTGTGACTTTCAACAGAGACAGGCGTCCTAGAGACCTCCTGGCACATTAGTAGGAATTAAAGAGAGCCCTGGAGGATTCCAGAAACAGGTGATGAAAGATAAACCCACACCTATGGGAGGATGGAATAATGTGAGAAGATCCTGGAATGTGCAATGATATGTGCATAAGGAAGATCCTGCCTATGAGGGATGAAAACAAACCAGTCAAACAATCATTGTTGCTGCACACAAGAAGCATTTGTATTTGCCTCTTGGAAAATGGCATTATTCAGAATAGATCAATAATATTCAGCTGATACTTTCCTTGGCAATCTTCCTAAATAGTTACCTAGTTTTGTGTTTTCTCAGAATCACAAACATCTCTTTAAAATCTGTTTCTGATAAACATGTACAGCAGTAGAATGGAGCTAGACCTGTTCACGAGGGTGATGATAAATAGCTATCCCCACCACAAAATCTACCTCTCCTAACTAACAAATCCTTGCTGATTTTTTTCAGGCAGTCTTTCAAGTATCAACATGGCACAATACCAGCTTAATTCTCCTCCAACAGCATGTGGTATGCAATTTCTCTACCCCAAAACCAAAATGGCTCTGACTTCCTGCATGTGTGGAGTATATTCTACTGCACTGTGTTGACTTTGCAACACCTACACAAGCATTTCTAGGTCTGTCTTGTGCAAATCTGCAGACATGCACTCATACAGGAAATATGAAGAAGGGCTTTTTGCAGGGGCATGTAGTGATAGAACAGGGAGGAATGGTTTTAAACTAAAAGAGCAGAGATTTAGATTACAGTCTTTACTTAGGGGTAGTGAGGCACAAGTTGCCCAGTGAAGTGGTGGATGCTCCATCCTTGGCAGTGTTCAAGGCCAGGTTGGATGGGGCCCTGAGTAACCTGATCTAGTGGAAGGTGTCTCTGCCAGTGGCAGGGGGATTGGCACTAGATGACCTGTAAGGTGCCTTCTTACCCAAACCATGCTGCAATTTCATTCTACGATATGCACACTTCAGGCAGTATGTAAAGTTGTGTATCCGGTATGTTCTTGCCATGCCTGGACCTGTTCAAACCTGCAAGTGACTTTTTCTGAAATATTTTCCACTCTGTCTGCTACGTTCTGTGTTAGTTGTCATGTATAATTTTACAGCCAGTTGGGCACACTACACATTGATTGCCTCTTTCCCCCGTGGAACTTATCCTTAATTTCCAAACAGCTTTAATTTCTCTTGGCATATGTTGTAAAAGAGTAGAATAGAGGATAGCTTATAATATCCTTCCCTGTAGCCAAATTGTATTCTGCTAGTTCAGAATATAGAAAACAGAAACCTGCTGATTTTAACATCAACAACTGTACTGTACTTTTAAGAGAATGATGTATTCTCATCTGACCTTTGCTTCTACCTCCACTTAGATGAACTATTTTTTTCATCTTTTGCAAATTTTTTTCTGTTTGCCTTTCCCACTTCTGGATCCAAGTGCTGCCTCTTTCCTTCCACCACACCTCAATGTGCCTCTCTGACTTCCTCACTGCTCACTCTTATCTACTTGTGTTGTGGGACTTGGTTTGTGTGGCAAGATTTTGGTAGAGGGGGAGCTATAGAGGTGGTGATTGTGAGAAACTGCTAAAAGCTTCCCCCATATCCAGGGGAGCCAGTGCCAGCTGTCTCCAATACAGAACTGCTGCTGGACAAGGCTGAGCCCAACAGCAATGGCACTAGTGCAGAAAGGGAAAAGGGAGTAGGAACATGTGAGAGGAACAGCCCACGGTCAGTGCAGAAGGATGGAGTACAGCTGCTCCAGGTGCCAGAGCACACATTCCCATGCAGCTCATGGTGCAGACCATGGCGAGGCAGCCGTGCCCCTGCAGCCCCTGGAGGATCCCATGCTGGAGCAGGTGGCTGCCCAAAGGAGATTGTGACCCTATGGGAAGCCAGCTTGGAAAGACTTCTGTCCCATTGGAGCGAAGAGCCACGTTGGAGCAGATTTGCTGGCAGGATTTTTGAGCCTGTGGGGGACCCACACTGGCACAGCCTGTTCCTGAAGGACTGCACACTGTTGAACACTGACTGCACTGGAACAGTTTGTGAAGATCTGCAGCCTGTGGGAAGGACTCGTGTTAGAGAAGTTGGTGTAGGACTGTCTCCTGTGGGAGGGATTCAGCTCTGCAGTAAGGAGGAGTGTGAGGAGTCTTTCCACTGAGGAGAAAGGAGCAGCAGAGACAATGTGTGATGAACTGACTGCAGCCCCCCTTACCTGTTCCCCTATGCCACTGAGGAGGAGGAGGAGGAAGAAAAGAAAATAGAAAGTAGGGAAAATAGAGAGTCAGGTTTGTTTTTCCTATGACATTTAATGATGAGTGATCTCTCTCTGTCCCTATGTTGACCGATGGGCCTATCTTTGTATTCTTTCTCCCCTGTCTATTTGAGGAAGGGAGTGATAGAAGTGCCTTTGGTGAGCGCCTGGTGTCCAGCCAGGGTCTGCTCACTAAAATTGCTGAAGCTGGCTGATGTCTCTCCATCCTACCTTGTTCCTTTCCTGGTTTCTGACCTCACTGATTTCCTTCTTCAATTAGTTTCATCCACCCACACTCATTTTTACTCCCTTCTGCACAAAGGACTAATTTCAAATTGTCCTTCACGTAACTCCTTCGGTACCTGATCTTTACATTGAGGCTTATTCTCACCACTGGGCACACAGAGGATTTTCTTTTCATTTTCCTAGATCTGGTTAAAATCTCTTTAAGTTTTAGATAAGAATTCAGAGATGTACTTTTTTTTCCCCCTGAACTGATTAACTTTCGTGTGCCTTTAAAGAACATAAATATAAAAATCCAATTTGTTTCCCTGATGCTTCTGAATGAATTCTGAAAATAGAAGAAACATTATTAAAGGAATCACAGATAACAAATACAAGTAATGAGGTAATTATATTTTGTTGACTAATTGCAAAAAAATACTTAAGGCCAGGTAAAGTTGTAAGTTCTAATGTCTTATATTATTTTCAAAATTGTGCTAAACTTTCAATTTTTTCAGTAAAATTCAGGTCATATTACCTATAAAAAACCAGCAATATGCTCAAATAACTTGCATGATGTAACTTGTAAGAAAAATGCACCTAGAAAGATCTTATTTCAAGAAAGTAGATAAGATGACTCAGTAAAACATGTCCTAAAAAGTCATTGAAGAAACCAGAGAAGGTGAAGTGTCTGATGAGACTTTTTAAATCAAAATGATGTTGGCTTCTTCAAAATAATTTCCTCAATGTAATGCTGTGGTTAAAGACATCAGTAGCTTATTTTAATTTCTATTGTCCTCTGGGGAGCAACTGTTTTTGTGTTGATGTTGATTTGCCATCCTAGCTGTATGTATGCTAATAAGGCATTTGAGAAAATCTTAAGGCACAGTGTTGATAAACAGATTTCAAAGCTGATGGCACAGTGGGATTATTTAGATGTCTGGTGACATCTGTATTTACATTCACAAGTGTGGACTGGTATTTTCTGCTTGTTTCTGTAGTTCAGTCTGCTAAAGTTGGGAAAGCATTTGCAGTTTTGGCATGGAGGCATGTGCCATATGCAACATCCCACCTTGCAATGAAACAACCTCACGAGCAGCCTTGTGTAAAGCAAAGGCTGAGTTTACAGGGGAACAAAATCAGACAAAGCTGTAGCAAGAGCTGTCCCTTTCTTTCCCATCTTTACACTCTGGTGCTGTGTTTAATGGGAGAGTGAAGACAGGAAGCCCTCACCAGATCAACAGAATAACTACCAAAGGTGTCATGCTTGATTAAAGCAAGGATCAGACTGTTGTGTTTACCTTGTACATACACTGATATTCTTACCTATACAATGTACCAGCTATCTCTGTGGTTAGCTCCTAAAAATGGTGACATTTCACCACGGTTCTGTAAGATTTGTTTTGCACTGCAGAGGGAAGGAGGATCTTATATAAGATTTCTTATACAGCATGCGCTGCTAAATGATTTGTACAATACTGCAGCCCTACAACTCTAACTTTGCTTAAGCTGTTTTTAAATGAAATTTTAATTCTGCTTCTTCTGATTTAAAGAGAATTCAGATTTAAAACAAAGGCATCCAAACAACTCTTAAGAAATGATCCTTTAACTTAGTGACTAAATAACCGCTTCCCATCAGAAACAAAAGAAACACACTGAGTAATTTTGGCTGAAGGGAAGGTAGAAAGCAGAAAGGCAATAATATAGCAGTGTAATTCAGATAAAACTTACCTTCCAAAAGCATGCATGACTCTTAAGCAAGAAGAGGTCCTTTCCAGTTCTCTAGTTCTGAGTGACTCCTACTTGAAAAGAACTCAAAATATCAAGTCCTCTGTTAAATTTTCAATATCTACATTGTCAGTCAAAACTCCCATTGGATACACTATGGGCTCATCAAGATTCTTTCCAATGTTTGGGTAAGCTCCTTGTTGTCTGGATTTTATCCCTAGGTTTCTTAAGAAATATTTATTTGTATAACAAATGGTACATTTAAAGGCAATTTGTGCTCAAAAATTTCTTGTGTGAGTCTCAGATCTAAAGTAGTTCCAGTTAGGTTGGATCAATATCAGCATTCTTATTTCACATTTTTATTGTGAGATTTTTGTGGCTGTAACCTTGTTATTTCTAGATAATTTTGACTTCCTCTTTTCATTTGGTTTGTTAATGGAATCACAGAATGAAATTGGGGTAGGAAGTCTCCCCTTGCATGCAAAGCCAGGGTCCTGTGGAGTACATAGCTCAGGGCTGTAACTAGTCAGGTTATGAATATCTCCAAGGATAGAAACTTCACAGTCTCTCAGGGCAATCTCTTCTATTGCATGACTATCCTCATAGGAAAAAAAGGAAGGTTTTAAACTTGAATAGAATACGCTGCATTTTAATTTGTGCCCATTTGCTCTGGTTCTGTCACAGGGTACCACTAAGGAGAGTTCAACTCCATTCTCTCTACACACCCCATCAGGTATTTCTACACAATTAATAGGATCCCCTCTAACTCAATTCTTCTTCAGGCTGAATAGCCCCAGCTCTTTCATTCTTTCCTTATATGACAGATGCTGCAAGCATCTTCTTCCTGGCCCTTTGTCCCTCCAGTGTGACTGTGTCGCTCTTGCCCTCGGAAGCCGAACATTGGACAGAGCTCCAGATGCACCTCACCTGTGCTGAGTACAAAAGAAGGATCACCTTCCCCTCGCAGGAATTCAAACCTAAACATTTTCACCTCATAGAAAAATATAAAATCTCTCAGGTCTACATCTCATGAACTCTTAACTGACCTTACAATTTTGTGGCCCAGTTTATGATTCCTGACTACTTTACCAGAGTATTTCTTAAGGGCAGCTGAGAGGCATTCTGCAATGCCATTATACGCATTCTGATCTGTGTCCACCTCCTACTGGCAAGCAAAGAAGTTTGCCAATATAGCCAAAAGGAAGGGGGCCTCTTTCTTTCCAGGGAAAGATTCAAATTGCATAACAATTGAGACTACAGGAACTAAAGCTACACAGCCTGCTTCTGTATTCCTCCATGTTGATTAAAATTGCACTAATTTTAAATAGAATTTAAACGAGTAGATAATGTAATAGAGGCAACAGCAGAACAAATGCTCTAGCTCTTCTTGACAGCATTTGTTTCTCAATTTTATTTTTGTTTCTTCTTCTGCTTATTTTTTTCTCTTTTTTCTCCGCTTTACATTTTTTTCTTATTATTTTACTTCCAACAGACCATATTAATTCAATGCTCTGCTCCTCACACTGAGCAAGTTTGAATGTTGGTTTGACAGAGCTGAAATGCATCAGGGGAACCTATTGACTTCTCAACATTGCTCTGAATAAATTATTAAAAATATTTCAGAAATCGGTGATGCGTTTGCAGACAAGATGGTGATTGTCCACAGATACAGGGAACGTATATAAGAAGCAAAGAAGCCCAGCTGGACAGAGAGTTTCAGTTTTTGGGAGAGCATATGGATGATGTTTCTGCCCACACACAGACTTTCATAACCTCTGGAGATGTATAATCCTCTTCAGCTGCCCTCACCCAGGATGTCTTCTAAGTTTTCACTAGGCATAGACTTTGATTAAAATTCAAAGACTTTTAGACTGATATTCCTAATATTTGTTCCACCTCATAATACAGCAGCCTAGTTGGAGAATAGGGTGTGAATGAGCTGGTGTAATTACGTGGATTTTAACCCCAGCACTTCTTCAGGTTTAATGCTAGGCCACAGGATGGTATTTATTGCATAACTTCAAAGAGACAGAGACACATACAGGGAATATTTCAATCTTTTGAGTGCTGCTTTCTTAATATCACCATCTCTAGCAATGCTGGCTCTTGGAAATGATTCCTGAAATTGTTCACTTATTGCTGCCCTGAGCAGAGTAGGGAACGGAGGTGTGGAGAGTGCAATTTATTTAAGAAAGAAATAAATAAGTAAAAAATAACTCAAGGAATACCCTACTTTCCTGCCATCTGGGAGCTAGTGACCCTCCAGAGGATGGGTGCAAGAAGCTCTCCATGTCCCCTGGGTGTGCCAGTGGCACCAGGCATCTGTACAGGGAGCACGGTGGTCAAAGCCCAAGGGATGATGGAGCAGGGCTGGTTGATGGAAAGCTCTGATCACCTGGGCTCCTGCCAGCCTAATTCAATGATACTATTTGCATGCAGAGACAAAGGACCAACACTGCACATTGCCTCCACTCTTTTTTTATTTCTTTCTGAGTCTCTTAAACACATAAGAAATTGACCTGCATAGTTATGCATTTATCATAAGATCTAATAGTGCATAATTCTGTAATAATGGTTTTTACTCACGTATGTCTAGAGTAACGTTTTTACATTCTGCACATAAAAATTACTCACAATAAACCCTATCTTTTTAAAATCAAGTATTTCAATTATCAGTTAAACAGTGACAGATCTAGAAACAAATGAAGAAATTTCTGGTTTTAGACCTTGTCATGATAGCAAGATGCAAGTATTATGGATTAAATATTTGATGTATTTTCAGTGTTTTAACATGATCTATGTCCTAGAACTTGCTGGATTTTCTTCAGAACTTTATTTATTTATCTTGAGATAAAACTGGGAAAAAATCTGTCTGGACATTGAGTCAAGATTAACCAGTAGCTATTTTTACACTTCAGGATCTCTGCCACTGGTGATCAGTTAGGGAATAAAATAGTTTAAATAACAGGATTTGGGAAGAAGAGCCTGCTCTGACTTATACAAAAAAACTGCTTTTAGCTTTTATAGATGTTACACAAGCAGTACAAAGGAAAAATCCTTGACTGAATTAGCAATATTTAAATCAGAAATGGATTTTTTTGTTACTGCTTCAAGGGGGAGTGGTAATATAAGCTTGTCTCTCTGCAGTGAATTGTTCTCAAATGGCAGGACATTTATTATTTTCCATATTTACAGCAAACCTACAAGCATCTGAATAACAGAAAGTTGTGGTTGCTGAGAGATTTTATAATAAATTACTGGATATAAAAGGTAGTAAAAGTTATTCTTGGTAAATGCAACAGAGAATAATTAAGATCGTTATTTATTTTGCCTTTGGTAATGGCTTGAAAGTTGATGAGGAACAAAATAAGATAACATGCTTATTTAATTATCTTAATCAGGGAATATTAATGACTTAAGGTGGAGTTTCCAAGCACCTTGGCTAGAAGGTCAGTTTTTTTTGGGATTTGCTGTTGTTTTGGGGGCCCTGAGGGCATACTGCTTTGTTGGGGTTTGCTGCATGGGCTTAGGGCCAGCTTTGGTAGTGGGCTGCTAGCCCTCGCATTGATGAGCAGTGAGGAACCTCAGTGGAGGATGTCCCACTTCTTCTAGTAGCACTTTTAAATTCAATCTTCCCTGTGAGTCTCTGAGGTCTTTTGCAGGTGGCTCCTTTACTCTCACTCTGATCAGACCTGTTGACTTGACATCCTGACTTAATCACACAACTCCCTCACCACAGTCACCTTATCCCCATCTCACACAATTCTTCTGTCCCTGGTTTGGGTGCATTATTGTAGCCCCAGTTTCTGAGCCTCTCCTCCCTTTCTATTTGATAGTTCTGGATAGTCTGGCTTTAATCACTCCAGAAGAAGACACACCATTTATCATAAATTTTAAAAGACAGGACAGTGAGACCTGGTGTAAAACAAAGAGGGATAGTTTGTCTGTGAGTTGCAGGGATTATGATACAAATTGCTTTTTGTTTCAGAAGAAATCATGGCAGAGTGTGTGATAGAGGGAAAATCCTCATTTATTCAGATCATGGCTTAGGTAACACTTCCATGGGCGATCAAATCTCCTGAAGCTTCAGGACAGTTGGTAGCTGACCAGCTGGCAAAGGGATTCTCTTGCACAGATCCTCAGAGTGACATCTGCAGTTGGACTGGAGATATATGCATCTAATGTCTTAATTTTGTATGTATTTAATAGCTTAACCACATACCAAATACTCTCCTACATGAAGGTTAACACCATCCCAGACAGAGCCAACTCACCATTTGTACAAGGACAGTTTATGTCGGCTGTTTAGAGATGTCTTATGTGTGCCAAACATGATCCCTCCAGAAGCAAGGGTGGCATAAGGATGTGGATGGAGGGAGGGGCCCAGCTGTCCACTCAGAATAACACCTCCTTCAAGTGTCCAGCGTGAGCTGGACACAGCAGGAGCTGCCCAGGGAATGTCTACAAATGTCTGAAATTACCACCTGTAACAGCACTCACTTGTTCAGGCAATCAGCAAGCAGCAGGCTGGTTCTTTTTCTCAAACCATCCCATGGGCTCATCCCTTTAGGTGACCAGCTCCTGGACAGCCCAGGGAATTTATGACTGTAGTGCATGGCTGTGCAGGGATGATACACAACTACATCACTATTACAAGTCAAAAACTAACTTTAGTTTCCTGCTTATCACTCATTTATAACTTGAATGTCATAATTTGTGCCATTTAGACTTTAAGGTGCATCTGCCTTTAAAGAGACGTGGGAGTACTGCAATGGGGTCACCAGCTGATTCCTAGAAACTGACTCTGGGACTGAAAATGCAATTTGTGAACAGTTTATAGATATTTTATGTATATAGATATATTATGCATTGTTGAGGCCTGGTGAAACTGTGCTCCACATAAGCCTGAGTTCTAAATCCTTTCTGTGTTGCAGTCTTTTGTACCCATCAATACAGCAGTGCAGGACCCTGGGGTGAATGTGTGGTCTTTTACACCTGATATTCCTTTCCTCTGCTCTGTGTTCACAGCAGGTGAAACAAGACAGTGTTTGCATGTGGCACATATGTATTCCTGTTTTGCTTCCTTTGTGTAAATCTCTCTCTGGCAAAGGCAGAGGCTCAATACAGCATGCCACAAGTATTTATTTAGATGTCAGGAGTGCTGGCTGATCAGCAGAGCAAGCAGACAATGCTGATGTCTGTGTGTCTTTGTGTATCTGTGTGGGACATAAGACAAAGGGAAATGCAACTCGCGTTAAGAGATGTTGTAGATTCACTTTAGCAGCATGCAAACATGATTGAATTGGCCCATCTACTCGGCATATGCTTGAAAATCTGTGTGCCTGGATAGATCCCCACAAATAATCTGAAGACGCTGTCATGGTCTACAGAGCTGGGACAATCTATGCAGATTCAAAGAAGTGAGTGGGATGTGGGAAGGGGTTTGACTCTTTGTTTCAAAAAATATTTCAATACCAGTAAGAGACACATAAACACATATACATTTTTCCTAAAAATATCTTGAACATTATAAAATGAAGAACAATTTCTTGTCTAGAAGAAAGCTTAGGTTCCTGAATGACAAGTGAGTTGTTTCTCTTCCAGGGGTTGTTTTAAGGAATTGAGGAAATATTTTACTAAGTGTCTTGGTAAAAGTAGGCCCAGAGTTATTTACAAAAATAATGAACTCTAAATAGGGTTTCACTGTATGGAAAGAAAAAATATGCTTTTTAATAATAGTTTTTATTCTAATGCTGTGACTGGCAAGATTTTTTTATATACAGGAAACGATCCAGTTACATTTTAATGTGTTGACCCTGGCTGGATGCCAGATATCCACCAAAGCCTCTCTCACTACCTTTTGCAGCTGGACAGGGGAGAGAAAATTTAGTTAAAGGTTCATGAGTTAAGGATAGAGAGAGACCACTCACCAAATACTGTCATGGGCAAAACAGACTCCAGTCAGAGATATTAAATGAATTTATTGCTAACAAAATCAGAGTAGGATAATGAGAAATAGATATTAGAAGATGTTTATAAAGCTCTCCAACCACCCTTCAGTCCTTTCCACCTCTACCTCTTCCCCTTCATCACGGCAGAAAGATGGGGTCATTATGCCTCTGCTCAAAGAGTCCTTCCCCTGCTCCAGCATGGGGTCCCTCCCACAGATAACTCTTCGTGGAGTGCAGTCCTTCAAGGACGGGTTGCTCCAGCGTGGGTCCCTCACAGGGTACAAGTCCTGCCAGGAAACCTGCTTCAGCATGGGCTCCTCTCTCCATGGGTCTGCAGGCCCCTGCCAGGAGTTCATAGCCTTGTCTCAGCCATCCATCTGCTCCAGTGTGGGCTCCAGCTCCTCCCTGAGCTGCAGGTGGAGCTCTGTATCCCTGTGGACCTCCATGGGCTGCAGGGGACAGCTGTTTCTACACGGTCGGCACCAGGGACTGCAGGGAATCTCAGCTCTGGTGCCTGGAGCACCTCCTCCCCTCCTTCTGCACTGACCTTGAGTCTGTAGGGCTGTTCCTGTGACATGTTCTCACCCTGCTCTTCTCTGGCCACAATTACATCTGCACAGTAACTTTTTTTATTATTTGAATATGTTATCATAGTGATGTTATCATCTTTTCTAATTAGCCCAGCCCTGGCCAGTGGCACATCCATCTTGGAGCCTCCTGGGGTTGATACTGCCAGACATGGAGGAACCTTCCAGCAGCTTCGCACAGAAGCTGTCCATGCATTGGCCTGGCTACAAAACCTGACAATGCAAACCCAGTAAAGTTTCTCTTAGAGACTGAGCCGTTGTTCTGAGAAAAGGTTTTCGAGAACTGCCTTTTTACCTTCTAATGAGTTTTCCAAATAATCTAAGATTTTCACTTTCCCTAAAGCATCTGAGAAATAAACGAAAAATATTAGAATTTTTTATAGCACTATCATTTATCACAAATGATATTTGGTAAAAAGAAAATGTCAAAGATGATTTCCAAAACATTTTCAACAATAACTGTAAATTCATATTTAAACAAAAAAAAAAAAA
>VZTB01017710.1:4123-40476 GCA_013397245.1 Thryothorus ludovicianus | reverse complement strand
TGGGTCACAAAGGCCTGGTGGTCAAGGAGGAGCTGTCCTTGCTTTTGTCCTGCTCGTGGTACAGGGGAAGCCCCTGGACAGGCTTGGCAGTACCCCCTTAGGCTGGGCTCTCTGTTCCCCCTCCTCCATTGTCTTTTCCTGCTCCTTGGTGGGTGTTGAGAGGACTCTGCTTCCCAAGAGCCTCCTGGCAGTGACCGGAATGTTCTGTAAAGGATATTTTCTGACCTAATGACCAGTAGGCAATATTATAGTGGTGTAGTGGAGATGAGTTTTTCCTTGACCGTTCTTACATTTTTGTCTTTTGGTATACTTTGCGTAGTGTGTGTTTTTATGCATTTTTGGGAACTGAACAGTAGCAATGTTTTTTTCAGGAAACGCTTGAGGGAGAAATGCCATGCCTGTCTCAGAACAAGAAATGTACTGAATAAAGGTTAATTACTTTGTGATTCACAAAATAACTGAAAGCACAGATGAATGCACCATGAAGAGTGACTTTTAAAGCAGGATCAGAGTTGACCTGAAATGCTGAAAGAAACAGTGAAAATGCAGTTTTCCAGACTAAGAAGATAGCAGGGCTGTGGTTAATGTCCTGTATTTGAAAAGCTATGCTATCTTTTTTATAAAGAATATTTCAGAACTTTTTGCTTAGGAATTTTCAATCAAATGTCAGCTACATCTTTATGTGTTTTTTAACAGCATTATTAGACTGGAATCTTTAAATAATTTTGTAAGCATTTTTGCACTTAGAGGTTTTATTAATAAATTCATGTATAATAAAAGACAGTGTCCTAGCTATATAGAATCATTTGCATCTCCAGACTGCTTCGAGTGCTATTTATTTATTAAAAAATAAATAATACTATGTTTTAAATACTTGATGAGAAAAATGTGTGTGCTAGTTCTGGTGGCAGTCATTCACCTGCTGGAAGTTGTAGGAATGGTATTTAATGTTATCTGTAACACCAGAGTTTTGTTTTACTATTTTAGATTCATGAAATGCTTTCTGGTACTTTGTGTTTCCTTGATCTTGTGAATGGTTAACATAGTAATACAGTCAAAGTTTAGAACTTGAAAAATTGCAGATTTTGTCATAGACAGGAGATTGCTTATGTGACAGAGCATTGCTAGAAAATTGTACTTTATATTTTTCATTATACTTTACTCTGTCATCTTTCTTCTCATTGAGAAGTGAGGTTATGTGGTGTGTAGCTGCCAAACACATTAATATCCTTTTTGCAGCTGAGACCTAAGTCAGTAAAGCCTAAATGATTTTAAAATTCCTGGTTAACCAAAAGTGAATGTTAGGTTCTTTTATATGTATGCCATTAAAATAAGGTAGCTTCAGTTAATAATACTGCTTTATGATAAGCTTTTGTAGCATAATGTTTTTAGAAAGTTTCCCATTTGTCCTAATGGGAAAGCAGCTTTCCCCAAGAAAAGCAAGATTTCAGTTAGTTTGTTCTCATCTTCAATAATGATTTCTTAAACAACTGTTCCTGCTGCAATTAATGAATTTCTTGTCTATGTTTATACAAGAGATGCTAAACAAATCCCAGAAAGCAGAGCTGGGGGAGACTTGGATAGAACATGCAGTCTCCATCCTGCTGCCTTGGGGGGTGCAGAGAACTGATGCCTTGGCCCTTCTGGAAGAAGATCTGATGACAGAAGTTCCACAGTCTGCCTTTAATCATCTCCAAGTTCTGCTGCTTGAGGAAACTATAGAAAGCTTTTCCTCTTTTCTCTGCAGCTTCTTCCTCTTCATGTTTTTCCTGTCCTCATGGAAACTGCTCCCAGCCTTTGCACATTGAACTTTTGATGACTTTATAGCTGTTACTTGATGTTTTCTATCAACACTCTCTGGGTTTTACAAGTTAGGAAAAAGAACTAAACAGGGAATAACTAAATTTTAATCCAAATCTGCATCACTGGTTAATTTGTTGGCTTTGGGAGAGACGAGTAATACTGACATGTCAGGGAAAATCTGATTGAAGATGAAGATCTGCTATGTCTGGGTGAGTGTGGCTAAATTCATTTCCTGGGATGGAGAGTGTTTCATTTATAGTCACAAAGCAGCTTCAGATGGAAGACAAAATTGAATTTTAAAAAACAATGCTGTAACTAAAATCTATGGTCCATATAAGAAGCAGATAACTTTCATGGGTTAAAAAAATTTTAGCCAGCTTCTGGCATTCTGTAACATTTGGGTTGACTTGGCAAATCTCTAATGGCAGAATGACTTTGATTATAAATTGAATAGTATCTTAAATTTTTTTGCTTTTTTTGCCCTCAGCTGTCAGGTGTAATGAACTAGTTCATTAAACTAAAACTGATTGTAGTAACAGTAGAATTGTTAAAATTTCTGCAATTGTGATTTTTCTTCCAGGAAGGATTTTAAGAGGTATGGTAAGACAAAAGGTCACTGAGCACTATTAACATACAACTGCAGAAAGTATGAGTGAATTCTTTGTTCATCTGTGGTAGACATTAGAATGCCTTTACTTTCTTGGGTGTCATGCAGTTATAATTTATTTTTAGGCTTCATTCAGCAGGGCATTTATTTTTTTCTTTAGGCTTTTACAGACTGAAGTACCATATGGCAGATGGGTCACCAAGCAATAAAAGAATTGAGAAAATAAATGTATATTATAGGATTGGAGCTTGAGAAAAAAACGTAACTTTTTTCTCCCCTTACATTTTAAAAACTTTTTTCTCTAAACTGACAAAGTTGGGAAATCTGTGGAAGAATCTGAATTAAAAAGTACAACAAATTAACAACAGTTGTTAATTAACAGCAGAGGATGTGTGTGAACCAGGGCACCCAGTAACTTTATTGAACATGGAAACTCAGTTCAGCACAGAGTCCCTTAAATAAATAGTTTGGCCTTTAGTATGTGGATTAATTATTCATAACTTCCATTTCTTTCAGTTTTGTTTTTTTTTTAAACTTCTATGATCAATTTCAACTGCATTAACTGATTAGAATTTCTAAAACTTCATAACTAAACAGGGATATGAAATTGAACAGTACATTCTCCCATTTCCTTTCTGTATTTTTCCTTATCAAGATCCCAGATATTGTTGAAATTAAATGTTAAATTATATGCAGAAGTTCCTTGCAGAGATGAAATGGTTAAAGGAATGTATTGGTTGCCTATAGAGATATATTTTGATTTTTCAAATATGGATACTCGGAACATGGCCTTTTCCTCAGTGTATAACTGCAGTGTGGAAAGATGAAGGATTTATTTTATTTATACGTGCTATATGTGTTTATGAAGTTTATTTTTAATGCTTGTGAAAGATTTAAGTGCACTGAGCACTAGTTCTGTAATTTTTTATAGAAATCGGCCAATTTATGGGGACATTTTAATTCAAAGAAGACTGATTTTTCTTTTTTGTTAATTTGTAGTAGCAGTGATCTACATGGAGGTGATAATTCAGTTTGCCAGAGCAGGTATTTTATTAAGTTTTAACCTTGCACAGAATATATTAGGTGATTTACTACGCATGAAACCATTTCTTTCTAATTACTATTAGTTATAAATATTTTAGAAGACACTATAACTGATACACTCTGAACCAAAATTGCCTTCCTAAGTCAGTAATTGGGAAGTTTCAAAGGTTTTTGTAGTAACAGTGGAAAATTTTATCGAGGATGAAATATTGCATAAAACATTCTCAAGTGTAATAACTCTTAATGCATTTGATAATGTATGAAGGAAAATCTTGGCTTTTTTGTGACAGTTTTGTCTTTTCAGTATTTTCTTGCAGGGAGGAAAGGCATTTTACAATGCATCTTTTAGTGATGTCCAGTTTGTCCAGGTGTAGCAGATGAGATCAGTGTTTGTGCAGAGTTCTGAGGCTGAGCTGTGTTTTAGTGTCATGTTTTTAAGTGATAATCCTTCCACATCTTAAACATTTTTCAATTAATGTCGGTTTATATGAAGGCTGATGGTGTCCTGTGAAGTCTTTAGCATTATTTGAAGTTCCTGTCCCAAATTTCAGCAGTCACCTGATTTGCTTGTTAGTTTTTGGTATTTCTGTACATAATTACTCAAGATAACCTAGAAAAGCAGATTATTTTCCCCTGTGTAGCCACACGTTTGCATTATGTGCACAGTAAGATTAATGTATCTTTCTTCTGATTTCCAGATGTGAAATGGAGAGAGCTTGTTGATGCTAAGATCATATTTAGTTGGGTTTGGTGGACTCAGCTATAATATTATGCTCACAGTTGGCACTTCTAATAAGATTTCTTTCTTTCGTTGCTGAAATAATAAAGGAGCAAAAGTGCTTAAAGTACGTGCACAAATAACAGATAAAAACTCTGGAGATTCTGGCTATACTATGGAAAATTTAAAATTTTGATTAGGCAGGCTTTGAACAGAAAACACTTAAGTGTGTAATTATAATTTACATTATTCTGCATCATGAAATGCCCAAGGCTGGAGCCTTTTTTTCCCTGTCTAGGCCATGTATTTAGAATCACAGAATCACAGGGTGATTCCAACCTTTGGGTTGGAAGGGACTTTCCGGATTTTCCAGTTCCAGCTCCCTGCCCTGGGCAGGGACACCTTCCACTATCTCAGGTTGCTCAGAGCCCCATCCAGCCTGGCCTGGAACCCTTCCAGGGATGGGAAATCTCTAGATATGCTTGCTGCTGTTTTTGAGTTGATTTTGTACCTTTTGAATTGTGTTGACTTGGGATGGAGGATTCAGTTGATATTCTGCAAAAGGTCTGCTTCTTTGGCTATCCTGATATGATTTTTCACAGGAACTTTGAGTTCTTTTATTTATATATTATTCTTTGTTCTGGCTCAGTGGCTTACACTGCTCTCCTTTTCTCTGCTGTGGCAGCTGTCTCTGGGCCAGAACTTTGAAGGAACTTCTTGTCAATGGGTGTACTTACTGTCTTTTAATTTATTTTTCTCTCAATTTTGTTGTCCCTTTGACAGTTTGTGTTAGTAGTTTTTTTGAGAGAGGACTAATTGGGAGTTATACAGATGTTCAATTATATTTCAGTCCCTACAGTTATTGGAAGCAGTGTTTATTGGCTGTGAGCTTGCTTAACAAAACCATTAAAGCCCTCAATTTCCAGATCCTGTTTTTGTCTCAGTATTGTATTGTCTCTTAATCCTTTAAGAGGCATATTGACTTTGTCATGTATAATAATATGTTATCTCTCCAGAGAATGGGAGACAGGTGTAATGCTTCAAAACCAATATTCTGGGCAAATCATTGAGCCTGCATTCTTTTCTGCAGAGTTGCTTTGTTTTTTTGAGACTGCACATTAACATCCTGCAAGATTACACGGCCTGGCTTTGTCCTGTGCAGTGTTGCACTGGGCTGTGATTCCTGCAGTCACTGCCACATCCTAATTCAGCCGACTGAAATAGTTTTGGGACTCGCTGTACTCCAGGATCTTAGGGTTTTGTAGATGTGAAAGGCCAAGCAAACACCAGGTCTAAAGTGCTGGCTTGGCTGTGAAAAAACTCACCAAGCTGTTGCTTTGAAGAAAAGTGGTTTTTAAATAGCATGACAGCATCAGAACATTAATTTGATGAGTGCTGTAATTAGATACATTTTCACTAGCTTGCTTAATTATTAGTCAGAATTAAGTGATTATTGCATTAATAACACTCCAGGTATTGTTTTCATTGCCTGAATTTTAAATGCCCTTGCCTTGAAGTAGTAAGGGAATGGGTCATAAAAGACCTTATGAATGAGCATCTGGCAGAGGATAGGGCTCTTCTATTCTCTTGTACCTTTATCTAAGTTCACCAACAAACACAAAGCTATTTTGCAAAGTCTAAAGTTCTGTAAGGCTGAATGTCTGATTTTGAAGTAATTTTCTTTGTATCAAGATGAGCACCTCAAAAATGGTGATTCTGCTTTTCTGTAAACAACCTGTCAGACTTTTGGGGATGCAGTGAACAACTAAAAAGTAAGGAATGTTTCTCCATTGCCTCTTCTTTGAAAGTTAAAAGTTTTGAACTGCCTCTAACAAAAACTTCAGAAACTACTTTATTTTAGAAGATGAGTCAGGCTGTTTGAAGGTCATTAAAAGAGCCTGCAGGTGATGCATCAGGTGAGCAAGCAGCAAACTTCCTGATCCATCAGGAACCCAGCGTGGATACCGAGGGGTGGGGAGCAGAGATGAAGCTCTGCATGGATGTGCTGCTGCTGTGGGGTGGATGTGACACTGCCACTCTCAAAACCCTCTCTAGGCAAGTGCCCAACCTGCCAAAAATCTGTGAAGTCTTCAAAGTGTTGGAGTCTTTGCTGTCCTGGCTGCTCCACTGCTGGTGCTGCTGCCCTGGCTCTGCTCCCTGCCTGGGGAGGGACCTGGGCAAAGCCCCGTGGCACCCAGGGAGATCCCCCCAGCACTCTGTGAGTGCCATGCTGGGGGTAACCCCTTTCCTGTGCTCCTCAGCATCATTCTTGGCTTTTTCCTGCTTTCCTATTTTCTGTCTTTCTTTCCTCCTTTATGGGGGAAAAAATTAAAGGTGAATTACTGCATTGGATCCCAACATTTAATGTCATTTGTGCTCTAATCTCACTTTGGGGTGTATTTAGAAGGTAATTCCTTTCTGCAACTGTGGACTGAGGCAAAACTTGCTTTTCCTCACCTTAAGTGGATTTGGACAGGGGACAGTGAGAAAGCACTGGGAAATTCATCTTTACTAAGCAGTGCATAGGTATGTTTTATGAGTTTCAGATAAATGGATTGGATTCACTACACATAAAGTACTAATGAGCTTTGCAAAAAAGTCTGTAATAAAATAAAAAATGCCTTCATGAGGAGATACCATATTGCAGAGCAAATCACTGTCATGCTGCAAATGTCTAATATAATGTTTTGGAAGTGTTAAGGGTGAGCTAACAAATATATTCAACGTTTGCTTACAGTCTTAAGCTCCTTCTTTACAAGGTGGTTTTGTATCTTAGGATTAAATGTGCATTTTTTAACATGTTATTGAAGAGTTCAACAGAATAAGGCGTTTTGGGAAATATTGTTAACTAAAGGAAAAGGTGGATCTTATGTTTAAGGAAGAGTGAATTTGCCATCAAAGGTTAAAAAATAGGGTAATTTTAGTGGAGTAATTGAAAGGCTGGCTTTTATGTCTGTGACAGCAAATGGAAGTGTAGAGTGTAAGTTTGAGGTGCATCTAGAACCAGACTGATAACCCCTTCCCTTTGAAAGGAAAACAAACTTTTGAATTACTACATTAGGTGCTAATTCATTTTAAAAGATAAACATGATACGCAGTACTACAGAATATACAAAATATCTATAAATCTACTCTGGTGTAAGTGTGCAAACTCCTCAGAGAGGGCTTCAGAAGCTTTTTCAGCAAGATGATTGTGGTTTACTGGATGGATTTACAGTTGGATGCCAGCTAGTCAAGTGCTGTTTCAGTGCCTCTGTCTATTTTTCAGAAGACTGATAGCTTATTTTAGCAGGATATTTTATCTCCCCAATGGCAATGCAAGATCTTGAAAGTAATCTCAGGTAAATAAATCTAGTCAGAAAATATTGTCTTATTTTCCTGGTGTACTTCTTTATACCATAAAAGAAGTACTTTTATACTTCTTTTTATCAGATATAGTCTATTGAATGGCTGCTGTCTTAAAAAAACTGTAGTGCAAGTGCTAAACTTTCCTGTCATGTTTCAAAAAGAGGATTTAGTTATTTTATTTTCTTCTTGTCTGTTTATTTCCTTATTCTAAAGTCTTTGTTTTTCCCCAGTTTTTAAACAATTGAAACACCTTGGTTCCATTCCAATGCTTGATGCATGGAGTTGATATAAACATAGAAAGTTCCCATAGGAAAAAAATATAAATGTTATGAAAAAAAACCACTTTCTACTCTGACCCTTCTCAAGCTTTTCTAAAATTTTACCTTTGATATTATAGTCCTAAATCTTCTAACAAATCAAGCATGTTGTATTTGTTAGTCTTGCCTAATAAGTTCTAAGCAATAAGTTGCTTTGACTTTACCCATTTTCAAGGCTATTTTAGGTTATATTTTCATTCTTGCACTCGCCGAGTCATTATTTTGTATGAATTTTTTTATAACTCCTTGTCTTGTTTACCTGTTTCCCTCTGATCCAGTATTTCCTGTGTCCTTGTATTCCTTGTAAGGAATATTGGAGAATTATCCTTACTCCCCTCTCTGGTGTCTGAAAACAGAAGTTAAGCATATAAAGCAGGATTTTCTTTGGCTGAATTATAGAAAGCAACTCCAGTTAACACAGAAGTAGCTTTTACTAATGAAGAACTCACTCTTTAAAACTTAGTTTCACGGGTTAATGAATCAGTCCCTAACCTATGGCTGTGACTTAACCAAAGATCCCATTTACTTTTCAGCATAATTTTAAAAAATGCTGCTTAATTCTCAGTTGCATTTTATGTCCTACACAAATTGCCTTGCTGACATTTAAAAGTGTCTACCCATACACTGCTGTTTATCTCAGTGACCTTCTAGTTCCTCATGTTCTGGTCTGAGAGCTAAGGTGGTGTCATTTGTTTTGGTGACTCTTAGACATTTGGAATCACAGGAGTAGTTAGTTGGAATGTAATTGTCCAAATGAAATTTGTCCAAAACATGGAGGTTAACACTTCTCTGTGTGTGAAAATGATTGGGTTTTATGTCAGCAGAAACAGAATTCTCTCAGCAATGTATTTAAATACTAGAATATAAAGTCAGTGCCTTGTCCCAAAGTAAAAGTGCTGCCTTCTGAAAGACTAAGGATGTAATTTCTTTAGACGGTTATTGACTTTTAAACTACATATTCTCTTTTTCCACAACTTAAATGCACTTCTGAAATCTTCTGTAACTTGACCCCCTTTACATTTTCTTTTCTACTTAAGAAAAAATACAAAATGTGACTACTTCCTTTTGGTTTTGGAGCTTGTAAGGGATGCAGTACAATGTAAGGGACACGTTTATTGTGGTTCACCATCTATATTTAACTCAGATTTGGTGGTTTCTGACAAGCTGCTTGCATTTAGACCAAGTCAGCAGTTCTCCACGATGACACGTGGGCTGCAGCAGGAGGACAGAAAATAAAGGATTCAGTATGTTAGGAAATACAATATGGCAATATATCAAGAAAGACAATTTAAAGTAAATATTGACAGCAATTATTATTGTTAATTTCAGTCTGTCAGTTTGACATCCATGAAGTGCTGAGTGCTTTATTTTTTGGGTTATAAAAATATAACGACTGGAATGATCCATAGGGTTGAAGACCCAGAAAGATTTGGTTCTTCACAGTCTTTACAAGTACAAGAACACATTATTAAGTTTCTACATGCTATTTTTTATTGATTAGCCTTTTTGAGTTCCTGTTATGATCCTGAATCAGAACTTCTGTGTTTTTCTGGTTATTCCCAGTATATACTTTATTGTTAACAAGTAAACTAGACTCCTATCAAGAATTGCTTAAAATTTTGACATCAAATGATACTGTAAAGAGTAAGAAATCAGGAGAGAAATGAGTGCATGTTAGAATGCTGTTAAGTGAATATTGTTGTTTTCTGAGGCCGTTTTAAGACAGAAGAAAATTACCCATTTGAGGTTTAGTTAGAAGAAAGTTTAAATTAAAACTCTGTTTTTATAGGCAATTCCAATATTGTGGGATGACCTTGGCTGGCTGCCAGACACCTCCCTGTGGCTTCCTTCCAGCAGTAGGATGGGTGGAGAATGAGATGTAAAAGCTCATGGATGGAGATAAGGACAGAAACAGGCAAGACTTGAGCCTGCACATTACCAGAAAGTGGAATAATTGTGGGGTGTCCTTTGTTGTGAAGGGACAAGGGTTGGTGTTTGTGTGTGTAAACTGTCCACCTCTGTTGGTGATGTTCATTTTGGCCCAGTCCAACGAGCAGAGACACCTTCCACTAAACCAGGAGCTCCATCCAACCTGGCTTTGGACACTTCCAGGGATTCCAGTGGCATTCATGACTTCTCTGGGAAAGCTGTGGCAGGGTCTGGCCACTCTCACAGCCCAGAATTTCTTCCTGTATTTAATCTAAACCAACTCCCTTTCAGTTAAAAGCCATTGCCCCTTGTCCTGTCATTCCAGCCCTTGTCCCAAGTCCCTCTCACGTCTCCTGCAGCCCCTCCAGGCACTGCCAGGGGCTCTAAGGTCTCTCTGGAGCTTTCTCTTCTCCAGACTGAACAGCCCCAGCTCTCCCAGCCTGGCTCCAGAGCAAAGGTGTCCCAGCCTTTGGAGCATCTTTGTGTCCCCCTCTGGACTCTCTCCAGCAGCTCCACATCCTTCTGATGTTGGGAGCCCCAGAGCTGATGCAGCATTCCAGATGGGATCTCCAGAGAGGGGAGCAGAGGGGCAGAATCCCCCTGGAAATATCCCTGGGCTGCAGGGAGGGACCTGCTTTGGGCTGGCAGCCCCTGCTCCCCTTCTCCTGCAGTCTTCAGGGTCTGCAAATAACATCCACCCAAACTGAGAGGATCCTTTTGCCCTCCTTGTTGGCTTTTTGCTTGTCAGATCTTCCTGATAAAATTCCATGGACTTTCAACTGCTGGACAAAGTAACAGTGGATAAAGGGATCCTTTGTGAGCCGGTGTAAGAAAAGACACCTGGGAGCTCTGCTGAGTGTGTGTGTAATTAAAACATGAAAATATTGCTGTGCAAAACACTTATTGCACCATCCATCATGACCATTCAAAAGAACTGCTGTTTTAAGAGCAGAACCAAAATTTAGTTTGTTTAGCTGTGAATTTAAGGAGTAATTTGCTGTTAAAATACTCAGAAAATTTGAAGTGAGAACATTTGCAGGCATATTTGGAATACTGGGCTTTTTTACAAGGAAGAGGTTTTGGTTTTTCAGAGATAATGATTTTTAGGCATCATGCAGGAAATCAAACTACAATACTTTCTTCTGTTCCTTGTGCTCTCCTCCATGTGGTGCTGTGTATCTGCAGCAGCACAAAGCTGAATTTCTGAGTAGTTTTTCTATACATTAAAACATTTGACACCAACTTCTTAGCTTGATTGAGGTAAACATTCCACATCTGTGGATAAATCAGCAACCTGGAACTTCGCATGCAGGAATTGTCTGTCACATCTCTTAATGTTTTGACTGATACAACCACTTAAAAGCACAGGCAGATTAGTGGATTCCATTAATTATGACTTAAAATATATTAGATTAATCCTGAATTTATTACCTGTCACATAGTTCCGGGCTTAGAGATGAGTGCAGGACAGGTATTCCAGAAGTGAGGAAGAATCACTGTGTTGTAAGATAAAAGGAGATCTTTTAGACAAGGCTGTAGATATTTGAGCTTTGAAGTCAGTGCCATGTCTCAACCATACCTTAGCATAATGATAAACTATAGAACATAATTTTACAAATTCTGGGAACATAATTTGAGGTTTTTGATTATTTCTGCTGCATTACAATGATGGGCACTTCAGTGAATTCACAGTGATCTTTTTTAAAGTGGCACATTGCTGCAAATCAGGGAAGATTTAAAGCAAAATGGATTAGTAGATCAAACTTATCACTGAGTAGCACAGAATTTCATAAAATCGTGGAATGCAGGCAACCTGTTCCAGTGTCTTGCCACCCTCACAGTAAAGAATGTATTCCTATTTTCTAACCTAAACCTACTCTCTTTCCATTTGAAGCCATTTCCCCTTGTCCTGTCACTAAATGCTGTTTTAAAGAGTCTCTCTCCATCTTTCTTGTGGGCTCCCTTCAGGTGCTGGCAGACTGCAAGGTCCCCCTGAGGCCTTCCCTTTTCCATGCTGAAAATTTTATGTGGAAAATAATGAGGTAGGAATGAACAAAATCAGTCTTGGTGCACCCCAAGCACCTCTGTGAAGGGCTGTGATGTTTTAAGTTGCCAACTGTAGTTTGTCACCTCCTGCTTTCAGCCATCTCTGTGCCTGTGGACTGATTGACAGATGGCAAACATGATGCCAGTACTCAGAATTCCAGATCTGGGACACAGTGTACTGCTAAGCCTGATGGCTCTGTTGGACTCTGAGAGAAATTGTAATGCAGAATTAGTGGACACATGAGTGTGTCCCATAGACTGGGGACCAGGCTTTTATTTTGCTTTTGAAGTCAGTGCTTCACAGTCCATATGCTTGACATACTGGAGTTGTTTGAAGATGTGAAGAAACACTTGAAGGAGGGAGATGGTGAAAGTTCTTCTGGATTCAGAGAAACCTTCAGCAGGATCAGAGAGGAGAGGATCAGTGAGGGTTACTGAGTACGTGGAATTCAGCTTTGTTTTGTGCAGAAAAAGACATTCACACCCATTTCTCCTATCATTTTCAAGGAATCACTATTTGTGACTGTGAGATTGGATTGAGAGATATTTTGTGTTCTGGCACTGTTCTTTAGATATCCTGTTTTGGTTGCTGTATGTGGCCATTTCTTAGAAATATGAACTCAGAACTTTTCTCTGCAGACTGTGCCATTGGTTGATTTTATCTTAGTTAAGATAAAGACTCTTTCCTTTTAGATTATAGCAGTGAATCTCAGTAAATGCACGTGAGTAGGTGTCCAGCTTTGGAAAACTTCAGACATGTTGTATAGTAGTTTTTTATCTGAAAGGGAGAATAGCAAATGAGCATTTAAAACATGCTGCCTTAAATATTTTTAAAGATACATCCTAGCAAGGACTAAGAGCTGTGAGCTGCAAGAAACCTCGAGTAAAAAGCATCTATTCTTTATATTATTGTACTGATTTGTATCTTTTTTAGGGCATGGATTTGTATAAGAACTCCTGGCGTGAGCCAGGGTTTAGTTTTGATTTATATTTGTGTGTTCATGCATTGATTATTGCATCAGAAGTTTCAATGAAGCACTTCAAAATATGAGAGTACACATGACATGGTGTTAATACTTTAAGAGAATCATTGTAATCATTCTGCTACTTAACAGGACATTTGTAGTGTAAGTTTCTGTTATACTCTCTATTATAAAGAAAATGGCTAAACCCCTTCATTATTGTCTCTCCAATTACCAAACTTAAGTTATTCATTGTGTTGGCCTTTTTTTATATTCTTTTAAATAGCCTGTGAAAAAGAAAAGAATATTTGAATTTGAAGCAGGAGAAAGGGAGAGCAAGGCCTGAAACATTTGAGTAATGTGGGCAGTGTACAACAACTTGCCAGATATTTGCTCTGTAGAACAACATTTTTCCTTGACATCATTCATAAAGCTGTCATCCCCACACCACAATAGAAAAATACTTCCCTCTACACATTTTACAATATCTTGTAAGTTTGTTTGACAGGGCACATGACAGGTCTATCAAAACTGGGAGTCTCCTGTGATAAAATTCAAGACAACTGGCAATCCTGTAAATGGAGAAGGTGGAATTTATGTATGTCAAAAGCAACCTCATTTTTATTTAAATTGGTAAGCATTGTCTTCTCATTTTCCTTTCTCATTTTTCTGTCTATATGATTTGAGATATTAAATGGGAAACAGGCTGAAATGCTGTCTATCTGTACCATACTTTTATTAAACCTCATAGGAACATTTGCTTGTCCTAGCCTTGGATCTCTTTATGTGATATAGTTGTGAAGAACTTAACTTGCTTAATGAAGGGCACAGAAAAGCTGGAGAGAAGCTCAAGGTAGTGATGGACATGGATTTCATCAATCAAGCACAAAAGCTGCATTTAAGTGCCTGAGAGCATGAACATTTTATGAATTTGGGATACACTTGGAATGGTGCAGACTGTTGTCCACAGCACTTTTGAAAGTGGTGAAGTTGATTATGATCCTTAAAAGTGCTCAGTCACTCGCCTGTGATACACAGCTCAGCTCGGAGTGTTCAGGTAAGAGGAGCTGTGTTCTCTCCAAGGGCTTCCCTGAGTGGCAGAGAAGGTGGCAGGAAGATCCCTGCCTGCTGCCTGTTCTGAACCTTCTGGAGAGGGAGAGAATTTTCCATTTGTGGAAGCAGATCAGAAAACTCCTGAGGGGAGGTTTTGCAAGTGAGTACCGAGAAAAGGGGAAAAAGGAGTGGCTGAAAGGATGGAAGCTCTGCCATCAGGATGTTAGACCTCAGCAGCCAGGGACTCTCATTGGAGCTCCAAAACTTGGATCATCATCTCTCTCTGGTGGAAAAATGGATTTACATTTGTAAGAAATGTGTCAGAGTTTTAAAGTGAAGCAGGGAGTGCTGAGGATAGGATGTCTGTGCTGCCAATGCTTTTGAGGAGGGGTGGGGGATTTATCTCTGATCTCAATTATTTGTCTCAAATTTGATATTATGGACTTGAATGTCTGGTAGTGGATGGAGTGCACCTGCCAATTTACTACCACAGTATCATTTCTTTTGGAAAGGATGTCTCGAGATGGTCTAGCCCAGCATGGTCAAAGCATGGTCAGCTACAGCAGGTTTCTCATGGCCACATCCACTCAGATTTTGGATATCTCTGAGAATGGACACTTGGGCAACCTGTTCTAGCATTTGTTTATGCTGACAATAATGAAGCTCTTCCTTGTGATTAAAGGGGATTTTCTGTATTTCATCACTACTTGTCTTCCCACTGGAACCCAGCTGGCTCCATCTTCTTCAGGCCATCACACTGGGTGTTTCTGTGCCTGGGTGTGATCTCCCTGAGATCTCTTGTCCTGGCAGAACACTCCAGTCTCTCCTTAGGTGCTCAAATTGTTCAGCCTTTCGGTGCCCTGGGCAGGACTTGCTCCAGTGCCTGTGTCTCTCCTGGCCTGGGGTGCCCAGCACTGGGCACAGCTCTTCTGAGGGGCCTCAGCAGGGCTGGGCAGAGGAGAAGGATCAGCCCTGGCCTGGCCTGCTCGTGCTGCTCCTGATGCAACCCTCATAATTCACCCTGAAATGATCAGGTTTCATTCCTCAGGACAGCCTGCAAGGTGAAAAAAGACAAGAAATAAGAGTGAGGAGGAGACTGACCACAAAAGCACCTTCCTGATCCAGACAAACCAAGTCCTGAAAGTGTCCCTGTAATGTAGGAGATTGTTGGTGCCCAGGGATGGGCACGACGGACGGAGACGAGAGATCTCTGAAGCTGGGTCCTGGAACTCACAGTTTATTGCAAAGGGTGTGGGTGCAGGGGCCCTGCTTGGAGCTGCCAGTCCCAGCTCAGAGCAGGCCCGAGAGAGTAAGAGAACAAAACACTGAAGAGCAAGAGAAAAGAGCAGAGCAGAGTAGATAAGAGCAGCAAGAGAGCAAGGAAGAAAGCACCGAAAAGAGAGGAGCAGGAAAAGAGAGCGAGGTTCCCGTTACAATGCAATAAATCCTCTTCTATGTTGAATATTCTAATTTCCACTAACCAATCTATTACAAGATACAAATCCTATAGCATTTACATACAACCTCTACGAATCCTTACATTACCCCACTTATCAGCAAGCAGAGGGTCTTGTTTATCTAAACAAGAGGGGATTACTTTCAGCCAGCCATTCCATTGTTTTCCAGTTGTTCAGTAACTAAGGCTTGGTATGTCAAAGTTTGCTTTCATTTCAATCTCGCTTACATTCCCATATTCTCAAAATCTTTTGTCAGGCAATCACATTTATAAGGCTTTCCTGTTTCATCTTCCCCAACACTGTAAAGTCCCATGGTGGATTGTCACCAAGGTGAACTCATTAAAAAAGTGTAAGAATATAGTGAGCAGGGGAAATTGCTTACAAAGGTTTAAAAATTCTGTTCTATTTTCTATTTATTTATTTATTTATTTTTAAATGATACCAGTTCTCAGAATATTATAACTTCTAGTGGTTGGAAAGAGAGGATGAGTAGGAGACAGATGATTCTATTCCAAAATTGGGCTGACTTCAGGTCCCATCATAATATTGTGGTTCATATTATCCTGTGGTATTTTAAACTTGGATGTTTTCTTTTTAACATTTTGAGCTTAATGCAGTTACCTTGGCACAAATGTATTATCAAATATTTGTAATATTACATGTAAGTCTAATAAATTTAATTTTTCAGAACTCATTAGGGTTTCTTGTCTGCTTTCGAAAAGTTAAATTCCTTTTTTTAAAGCCATTTACCTTCTTTTTCTTTCTGACATGGGTTGAATGCGGGTGGGTTGCCTTAGGCAAACAATTACCAGTCAACCCTCAAGCAGAGACCTTAGGAGTAATTTACACTTTTCCTATATTAAAGCTGTGATGATGATATATTTAAACTGATTTCTTGTGTCTTTATTTTAATAGGAAAAAGTTACGCTCCTGCTACCTGGTAAAAATAGATCAAAAGTTGCCAAACAGATTGTTTACCATTTGGTGTGATAAAATTAAAATCTTAGAGATGGACAAGAAGAACTTGATTCTTTATAATCTTATTTTTTTAGAGCAGGGTGTGACACTTGTCATGTAGATGCAGGAGTATGGAGTCAAGTGCTGATGCTTCGCTGTTGCTTGACTTTTACTTCTGTTAAAGAGGGTGTCATACAAATTTATTGCCAAACAGTTCCTGACTTTTAAATGGTACAATTCCTGACCCTGTTCTAATCATTGAGCTTAAAAAAAAAGGGGAGTGGGCATAGAAGAACTTCTGTACGGCTGAAATTATGTATTTTGACGCTTTATAAAAAATTTCTAATTTCTAAAAAATCTATTATTAATTACTCCTGTCAAAAAACCCCAACAAAGCAAACAAACAAACAAAAGCAACTCAAAACACCCATCCAAGAAACCCCAAACCAGCAAAAATCTCCCAAAGTCAAAAAAGAAAAAAGAGATTTGGTTTTAAATGATGCAAAGACCCATCATTCTGTTAAACAAAATTTAATTAGAAAATAAAATTACTGTCCTTTTTTTTCTTTTTTTTCTGTCATAATTAATTTAATTGTCTTTTTCCCTACTCTCTTTTTTTTTGACTGAAAATTTAGTACTCTATAGAAATATTTCAACAATAGGAGACTGTGTTTCTTTTGACTACTGCCTATTGTATAATTGTCCAGGATCACACCAAAAATTATTCCTGTCTTTTAGCTGATGTTGTTTCTGTAAATGGGAAGCATTAACACCTCTGTGTTTTTTACAATGTGGATACCTTGACTTACCTTTTGGTGAAATTGTCTCTAACAAGGCTAGTATTTAACTAAGATTTAGAAAAATTAATTTATAAGGAGTTCTTGTTAATTTTACCAAAATCACAATGTTTGCAGTAATAACATTTTTAGTTATGTTAAAATTAAAAAGAAATAAATTTCAGGATTAAATAGAAGTATTATGGTGGTGTTTAGCAGAGTAACCCATTAAACATGTTTTCTTAGTATCATAATTCTGTAGGAATAGGTAGCTAAAGCATCTCAGTGCCTTGTCTGACCAGGAGTGAGTAAAGATTGTTGAGCTGCAGCTCTAAACAGTTGGACACAAATAGAATTTTATGGAGAAGAAACTTGGAGATTGTTGCATGTTGTTTTTCTTTTTACTGGAGTAAAAACTTGTCAGATGTGTTTAGGTTTTTTTGTTTGTTTGTTTTCCTCAGTCAGTCATTCATTCAAAATAAGGTAAAGATAAAAGCCACTCTTGGCATCAGTTGTAAGGTAACAAATATTCACTGGCATCAGTTGTAAGGTAAAGAATATTCAGTGTATGTTTATATGAAATAGTGCTTCCATAGAAACTGTTAAGAGTCAGCACTCTTCCCAGTTTTCTGGTTTTGGTTGTATTTTCCTATTGTGCTCTTTTTTCTGCCAAACTTAATGGGTGGTCAAGTGGAATTCACAGAACAAGGATGGGTTTTGCTTTGGATTTAATCGAGTGTGAGTAACAGTTGGCAAATGCATGATTATGTTTTAAACCTCTGAAGTTATGAGTCACTGTTTGGGAGTTTCCTGCTGCATATTTATGAAGTGTTCAGTGATGACTCAGTGTGTTTTTTAAGTAAGCATTTGTAATCATTTTAAGTGTGTGCTAACCACTTAGGTTGGGAATCAAGTTAGCATCCTTATGNCTTCCTTCCTTTCTTTCCTTTCCTTCCTTCCTTCCTTCCTTCCTTTCTTTCCTTTCCTTCCTTTCCTTCCTTCCTTTCTTTCCTTTCCTTCCTTCCTTCCTTCCTTCCTTTCTTTCCTTTCCTTCCTTTCCTTCCTTCCTTTCTTTCCTTTCCTTCCTTCCTTCCTTCCTTTCCTTCCTTCCATGCTACTTTTTTAGGATACTCTGTTGTTTTTATGGCATTATTGATCTGTGAGAAGAACACAGGAATGGTTCAAGTGTTGTCTGAGCTCATGCTCAGAAATCAGCACCTAACACTTGCTGCAGATTGGTCAAATTGTCTCTGACAAGTCCTTTATAAATCTGTATTTCTCAGAGAGTGTTTTGTTACACCTCTCATTTGCTTTGTGACCTTTGCCTCTGGAAAATTTGTCTGGGTTTTTTTTGGTAATATCACAGAATTTAAAATGTATTCTAAGCCTTCAGGAATTCTCAGTGCACGTGGGACTGGAGCCAGTCAGCACAGGCTGTGTCCACCTGGCTGAATTGTGCCAAAATGAGGTCAGGGAAGAGTGGAAACTAATTTTAGTGTCATCTCTATGTCTGATTCATATCTGCAATTATTTTGCTTATGTTTACTGAAGAGCTAAGTCCAGTTTCCCTGTCCTGAGGGGTAACTTCTGAGGGAAGCACATACACTGAGTTTATAGGAGCATTGACTGTTTTAATGCTGTGACTGAAGGCTTGGTTGCTTGGCAGATTGACTTTCAAAGAGCCTGCCCTGAAAGAAGAAATACATCAGAATGGAAAGTGTTGCTTGTTCTGCAACTCGAAGAACCCATTTTGAGCCAGACTAGAGGACAGATTTAATTTCTGAAGTCTTAGTTCTTGAAAATTAATTTCACTATTTTCTTATTCTGTTAGTTTTGATCATCGTATTAAGGAGTAGGAATTTGCACTATTCATACCATATTAAACTCATTAAATCAGTGATAAATTTAGCTCAGTAACTTTACTGATTTTAAAAGAGATTGTGCTACTGGAGCATCTGTTTCCAACCCAAGTAGCAGCTGAAAAATCTGAAGTGCTCAGTCACTCATATTTATGTGTTAATGTCTGTGCTGAATAAACAGATCTATAGATTACGTTGTTCAAGCATTCCTCTTTTAAAGCCCATTTCTTCATTTGCTTCTGCTTTTGAAAATTCACTAATTGGGCTTATCCCTTCTAATCAGAGGAATTCCTGACAAAATTAGTATTGTTTAACCCAAGAATTCCAAAGATCTCTCATGTAAAAATCTGATCAGTTCCAAGAATCTTATATACAATTGATTCTTCTTTTCCTGATTTGCTGGATGCGTTATTTCTTTTAAAGGTATTTCAGTTATTGAAGAGGAGGATTTTTATCTTGTGGAGTGTGAGTATAATTTTTCTTCAGAGTGTAGTACAATAATGTTATGAATAAAAATTAAACACATCGTGAAGGGAGCTGGGTTCTTCAGCAGAATGTTTTGAACAGTGAGTGGATTTGATACCTTCATAAAACAGTTTGTATGGGATGGATCCCTGTGATGTAAAATAGAAACTCTGGACCTGTGTAAGACTTACATAGGGGGGTGCCTGGATTCTTCCTTCTTAGTCTGGAATATTATTTTTATGTTCTCTGGTGGTTCAAAAGTTTGTAACTTTGACAGCTTAAGCTGTATGTTGCCATTGGGGAAGCAGAGCTGTTAACACGGTTACTTTACATTTGCTGTTGGTAAATATGGTAAAACCAGAAATTAAACTGCAGTTCATTATAAGGGACATATGTTGGGGAACTGTTGAAATGGGTTTGGTTAATGAAGGGCAGCATCATGATAAGGAAATCTGTGTGAGTTCTTTGAAGCATGTTCAGAGCTGCTGAACAAAGAGAAAATCATTGATGCTGCTCACTTGATTCCTGGAACACTCCCAGAGACTGACAAAAAGCACTTTGAGGGAGACAAGTGTGCTGTGAGATGAAAGTGAAGATCCCATCATGAGATGAGCTGGTTCAAGGTAGGGTAAGCTGCCCATTTACACACTGCAGAGTGGTCTCCTGCCTAATTCCTTGGGATTGTGTTGTGCCTGTGCATGCTCAGAAAGGATCTGGGCATTAGGGTGATTAGGAATGTGCCAAAGATCATCAAGGGTAGCACACACAAAACCCAGGTTTTAGGGATTACAGGCTTAGCCTGCAGTAGGGGTGGGTTGTTAAAGTTTGAGGTGAAGATCAGCGTTGATCCACATGTTCATGGTGAATTTAATGCACATGAAGGAGATGGAGTCTTAATTCCAACTGCACAGCAGTGGACTCTGAATTAACCATTGCAGTGCAGAGTAGAGATCTTGGAAGCATGAGATGCTCTACAAAGGTGAATAGAATATTAGGAAGTGAAGGAATAGAGAACAAACCAAGAAGTTTTTTCTTTCCCTCTCTTTGTGTGCAATCTTACCCTCTTTTCTCATAAAGGACATGGTGGAAATAAAAGGAACAGGGAAGGGCTGTGTTGAGGAAGAGTGAAACAGTGTAGAAATCTTTGACATGAAAAAACAAAACAGAATAACTTTGTGGTGTTACCCAGGGACTCGAGGTTGTTGCATGTGAGCCTGTTCAGGCTTGGTGGTGTTCCTTTGGTGGGAAGGTTGGAGGAAGGTTCACCCTCACATTTGCAGACCTCAGCAGTGTTGTAGAGCTTTGTAAAAGTGTCCCTTGGTGGACTGAGAATATCTTGTGAGAGGTAAGGCTTGTTTGCTGAGTCTGGAGCAGATGTGGTGTGGAGCCATTGAAGACAGCCCTGTGCTGGCTCTCTCCAAAGGGAGAGCTGACCTGCCCGTGAGTGAGCAGCAGCACTGAGCAGAGGTCAGTCCCAGCTGGGGAGTCACTTCTTCAGCACTTGTTTCTGGTTTTTCCTGAAGTTCTTTCTGAATTGTGACTGTGTTTATATTTTATTTAATTTATGGTTTAATGACATGGGGGGTTTTCATGCTGGAGACATATTTTTGTTATGCCCATATCTTGTTTTTTTCCACCTCTTAGCCGAGTGTGCCTTTAGTGAGAAGGAATCTGCCAGCATTTGTGCCTTTAATCTTGGGGGCTCTGTGTAGAGTGAAGTGGACAGGTTTCAGTGAGGAAATTCATGCAGTGATGCTGCATTACACCACCCAGCATGTTCTTAGCCATTGCTGGGAGAACCAGGTGGTCTCCACATAGAGAAATTTCCCTTTGGATGGGTGTGTGTTTGTCTGTGATGTCTTCATCAACATGTGTCTCTGCATTTATTCTTTCTTTCTACCTTCCTACTTCAGAGTCAGGGCAGGATTTATCCAAAGCAGTGTGGGCAGCTGGTCAAGGGAGGGGATTCTGCCCCTTTGCTCAGGTCAGACCCCACCTGCAGTGCTGTGTCCAGCCCTGGGGCCCAGCACAGGAAGGACAAGGAGCTGCTGCAGCACGTCCAGAGGAGGCCATTGAGAGGATTGGAGGGATGGAGCAGCTCTGCTATGAGGAAAGACAGAGAACTGGGATTATTCAGCCTGGAAAAGAGACAGCTTTGGGATGACCTCATTGTGGCCTTCCAGTACCTGCAGGGAGCCAACAGGAAAGAAAGAGAGAGACTGAAAGGGCCTGGAGTGACAAGACAAAGAGGAATGGCTTCAAACTGAAGGAGCGTAGGCTTGGTTTAGATAAAAGCAAAAACATTCCTTACTATGAGGATGGTGAGGCTCTGGCACAGGTTGCCAGAGAGGCTGTGGCTGCCCCATTCCCAGAAGTGCTCTAGGTAAAAGAGGATTGGGCTCTGAGCAGCTTGGTTTAGACAAAGGTGTCCCTCCATGCCAGGGGGGGTTGGAATGAGATGTTCTGTAAGGTCCCTTCCAACTGATGCCACTGTGACTCTGTGATTCCAGAATCAGAGAAGCTATTAAGGAACATGTGTTCTCACTTGCCCCTCCATTCCTTCTCATCCTCCAAGACCAGCATGCAGGGCTGCCTTGTTCCCCAGCACATTTTTCTAACAGATTCTGCAATTTAGTGTCAGCAGACGGAAAACTCTCCATGGGAATGTTCCACATAAAACTTATTTGTGTTTAAATTATTTTTAATCTCTCATCTGTCTCTCAGCCAAGAACGAGATGCTGTGATAGCTGTGGTCAGCAGTGCTGGGACCCAGGCTGAGGGAGGTGAAACCTCTGAGGCAGCTGAGAATGGGCATCAGCCCCTTGGGCATCCAGCTGCAATATGGGACCCAGGAGGCCTGGATACAATTTGTCTTTAATTAAAGACGGCGGAATTCTGTGATTAATACAACAAAAGTAATTATGTGTTTCCTGAATATTTCCAGAAGGGATTTAAACTCTAGGAGGGAATATTGTCCAGGGGAATTAATGCTGTGTGTTCCTGCCTTCTGTCTTTAGAAACTAACAACTTGTATTCCAGCTAAAAAATGTGCACAAAATCACTTGTGAATGTGTGGCTGCAATAGTCAATTAGGAGGTGCAGAGTTTAATGAGAGATGAATGCTCTTCAGTACAAGATTGCTGGATATTATATTTTATCTGTCAGCCCGTGTATCTGTTTGTCAGAGCGACCTTTGATTCACCCTATTTGTTAATGCAGGATGACTACACCAGGCCTGCCTTTAAACTTAATATTATTCTGCTCACATCTCCATTCTCATTATAAACATGGCTATTTTTAGCCTGCACAGATTCAGAATATGCCTTGTAAGCTTAAGGGGGATTTATTGAGCTCCTGTGTATATTCACTAGAGATTCCTTGCTGAAGCTTACTGATTTAGGATTGGGGAGGGGTAAAATGTACTATTTAATTCCCAGCATATGCCTGCAGGAGCTATATTTAGCTTCAGCTACTTGTCATTGCCATTGTGCTATTTTTACTAAGAGATGCAGCACTTGCATTGTTCAGGGGTTTAACTAGACAGAAATGTGGATGGATGAGCTCCATAAACTCTGGTGTGGCGCAGGAATTGCTGCTGAAAATCCATGTGTGTGTGCACTGGGGGGACTTGAGTAACACTGCACCAGAGCTCCACACAATGGGCACCTTGTTCCCTAAACCAGGTGTGCAAAGTCACCTGGTTGACACAGGTGCTAAAAATTACATTTAATTGTGTGTGAGTGATAGGGGAGCTTAACAGGAGTGACAGTGTGGGCTTTGTTTGTGTTTGTATGTGTAAAGGTCTGATTTGCTGCAGAGGCTCAATTTATTTCATTGCTTTATCAGTTAAGAATTTTGTCCTGGGTTTTGTAGATGCCGAGTGTATTTTTAATGGAATACAGAAGAGAAAAATTAGCAGGGCGGGTGCGTGCTGCAGCTGGGTCCAGGAGGATGATTACATATGCACTACAAGATCATTACATATGCATATCCTTCTTATAATGCATGTATCAGGGCTCCTGCTATCAATTACTGCACTGTTTGGTGCTCTAAGGAACAATATCTACAGGGACAGTCTCCTTTTCTTACTTGGGGAAAATTAGGAATTCTGCCTTGATCAATGAAGTATTCCAGTGGATTCAGATTTGCTGCAGGATTGGCATGCAGAGAGGAGTATGGGTGCTTTCTGCCCTTTCTTGGGTACTTAATTTCTCTTTAAACACAGGATTTATGTTTTAGCATAGAAAGAGGACAGTCATATCATCTTTGAAAATGCAAAAACCCTAAAGGACATTTTGTCTATCAGAAAATCATACAGTTAGCCAGGAGTAAAGAGGCTGATACTATCCAGTGAGAGTAAATGAATAAATCTCTTTCTGCAAAGCAAATGGATCTCTTCTTGCCAATCTCAAATCCATGGTTGGACTTGATGATTTTGGAAGTCTTTTCCAACCTTAGTGAATTTATGATTCCATGATATTGCTGTGCACTTATCCCATAAATTATTTTCATGTAAAAATTCAGTTTATTATGTAATTAAAAAAAAAATAATAAGGTAGTGTTTTCTAGAGGCAGAAAACTTCATAAATATTTGTTGACATGTTCAAATTCTTATCTTCATTTCTTAACACGGACTTTTCTTGGGCAGCCTAAGATTGTGCCAGACACTAAAGACTCCAGAGAGAAACAATTTGTTTTCGGTTTTGAAATGATATTCACCTTGAATTAACCCTTGTGAGGAGTAAAGGCTCAATGCTCCCCTTATAACAACTGCTAAACTCCACTTCTCCCAAGTGTCCTTTCAATACCAGCATTTCAAGTGAAGGAAGGTCTGAGTGTGAAGGAATGCTGTGAATTCCTGCATGGAAGGAACTTTCAGGATATCAAGATCCAAGTCCTTCAGGGCTGGGTTGAGCAGCAAGAGCTGGGATCAGAGGCTCCATGCTAAGGAGCTGTGCAGATATACCCACAGATTCCAGCAGAGCTGTTCTTCCCTTGGGAATGAGTAAAGACATGATGCTACTGTCATTTAACTGGAGGATTTTTTTCCTATTAGATTGGAGATTTTTGTCCTCCCAAGGAGAATTATAGAATTTGAAGGTAGTCAGAAGTGTCTCTGCTTTTCCTCTTTAGCAGTGTGGGAGTATATTTTCTTTTTTCCTTTTATCCTCCTGAGAATGAGTAGGCAGGAGGATATTCAGCCTATGGACATAGAGGCACCACTTGTTTCTCCCAACACGGCTCTTATGCCTCATTCTTTTTTACACAAAAATCATCCTTTAAACTTCTTTTTTCATACAGACTTTATTCTTTGTCACGTTACCACGTGGAACCACAGGCTGTAGACTCAGTGATGAGAGGAAGAAGCAAAAATGTCAGGTATTCTTCTGTAAAAACATGGTAAAAAAGCTCAAGAAAGTGCTAATCTGTATTAATTTTGATAGCCACATGAATACACAGGCAGAGCTGTGTGCATTTCCAAATGCCAGGACTGAGTTTTGAGCTCAGTGCTAAACATAGACACAGTCCTTGTGTTCCCAAATTGCTGCAAAGTGGAAG
The DNA here is from genome assembly GCA_013397245.1 of Thryothorus ludovicianus. Taxonomy (NCBI): domain Eukaryota; kingdom Metazoa; phylum Chordata; class Aves; order Passeriformes; family Certhiidae; genus Thryothorus; species Thryothorus ludovicianus. The sequence goes on along the minus strand of VZTB01017710.1, from coordinate 15,576 downwards.
CTGATGTATTTGAGTCTCATCTTCCTTGGTTTCAGCTATTTAGGCATCTCTATTTCCTTCCCAATGCTCAATCTTTGGCCTTTTCCTTAAAAAAGAAAGATTCAGCTGTGTCCCATGCCCTGTATTTGTGTCTGAAACGTGTTCCTGGACCAGCATATCCCACGTGCTTGGATGAAGAGCTTGCAGTTTGCAGGACTGGACCTTTTTGAGGTTGATCCAGGACTGCACGTTTTTGGGACCATCTCTGCTGCTGTCAGGGGCTTCAGCATTGCCAGGGTCACCTGCTGCCCTTGAAAAGAGTGTGGTTAATTGGAGAAACTTGATTTCTCCTTGTTACTGCCAGATCATTTAATTAGTTACAGCTAGGCAGCTGAAATTCCTGATCCGTGGTTTATTTACACAAAGCTCTTTAAAGATTTTAAGCATTTCACACAGTAGAAGAAATGGAGAAATTAATTTTGTTGAGACAGATCCTCTGGTACCTTCTTTGAGATGGAACTGATGAAGTAGCACATTTTAATTTCTCTTTTTTTACTGATGAGGATTTTGCTGGTTGTTGGTCAGAGTTAAGTATGGGAGTGGAATGATCAGAGAAGAAAAGGAATGAGGGAGGTAGAGAGAACTTAAAACTGGGGTTTATAGTAAGTTTAATGAAAAAAAATCCCACACCCAAAGGAGAAAACACAAGGCAACAAGGTGAGAAAAGGGGCTAAAGTCAGAAAAAAAACACTCAGCAATGTGTGGAGCCAGTGCTGCTGATGGGAATTTGGGTGAGAGGCAGCTCAGGATAGGATTTGGGAATAAATCATGTTTACAGTTGGGTGAGTAATCTCTTTGTGTTTTTTTCCAAAGGAAGGTGTATTTGACGGTTACACACCTAGAAGAAATTATTTTTCAAATTTCAAGCCCTAATCACAAGAGAAATACTCCTTAATAAGAACTGTGTTCTAGAGCCATTCAGAAGCTGAAATGGAAAGATTATGTTCTGAATTTCTATATTTTTGAGTCTGGTCTTCATGCTGATACTTTTTCCCCCTTAGTTTTTAGTTTTTGAGTGTTGTGAATTTAAGGAGGAGTCAGTGGTGCTACAGTCTGGTATTTGTTCAGTCATTGCAGTCAGCATCTGCAGTTCCTTGGGAGCAAACTGCCTGTAGCTGTGACATTTCATCTTCTGTGAAGTGCTGAGATGACTTAATGTCATTTTTACTGTACTAAGGGAATTTAGAAAATACCTGCAAACACAATGTGTGTGAGCCTTGCTCACAAATTATGATTTGTTATTTTAATTGGGGAAAACACCAATAATATTGCAAAAATTGTGTTTTGATTTGGAAAAAAATTGAGGACAAAATCTTGCTTGGCTGTCTTAAACACAAAGAGAAGGACGTGGGTGATGAGATACTCCAATGAAAAAAATATTATAATAACAACAGAATCTTCTGGTTCTTCCAGTAGCAAGATGCACACAAGGATAAAGGCAATTCTTTTACTGGATAAAGCTTGAAAAATTGTTTAGAGATAAAGAAGCAAAGAATAACAAAACAAATTGACCAAGCAAAATAAGTGATGTAGAAATTCTACCCAGGAGCTTCTGACCTGAACTGTTTCCAAGCTGATAAATTTTACAAAACCCAAAATTAAGATGTATAAAAGTAATTTTCATCTGAAATGAGGAAAGTAAATAAACATTTTATTGTTTACTAGTTTACAATACGTTACTAAGAATTCGAGTTTCCTGAGTACTAATTCATGCACTGTGTGTCATTCTCACTGTTGGTGGTTTCTCAGCTGATTAGTTCTAATTTTGCTGTTCAACAGTTTTTAAAAGCTTTTCTGCAGCTTGTCTTTAAATTCTTTTTTTTCTTTTTTTTTAAGAAAATGACATTTCAAATGCTTTTCATATATTGAATGATTTTTTTCTTAAAAATAGGTCTGATTTTGAGAGTTGCTAATATTAAATTAAGCTGACGCTTTGTTCCTCTATTAAAGTTTTATTTTCCTTTACATAGAGCATATAATGATTCCATCTCTGCAGGTAGCCCCTTATAGCCTTGATTTATAGTTCCTTAACTTTCTCTTGGTCTAAAGCAAATTCTTGAGCTAAACCAGTGTTATTTGCCACACAGAACTTGGAGCATTTTTTGGGGGCAGATTTTCTCGAGTCTGGTATTCAGTCAATCCCTCAGTTGAGGACAGGCAGAGGAAGGACTGAGCACCATATTCCACTTTCCAGCACAAGAAATGCCCTTCACACAGCTTTGCCCCCATTCATTTCTCTCTTTCTTTGGTCATTGCCTGTTTTGGAGTTTTCTGTTCTCTGTAATGTTCCAGCTCCTTCATGAGCAGCAATAATCTGTGGAATTAAATGGAAATTCTCTTTAGATCTGACTTTCTGCTTCTGTGGAGGGAGTACTCTGGTAGTAGTTCAGTAGAAATACTTGCTCTGAGGATTGCAGGTGAATTGGCAATTAAAAATCAGTGTTAGAGGTGTTGCTGCTCAGTCACCACTGAGCTGCTGACTCTTGCCAGTGAGTGAGGAAACTTTAGTGCCCAATGGTTTGCTTCTCATTTGTGGCATCAAACCTCAGTTCCTTTTGACTTTGCTTTAATTTTTATTATGAGAGATCAAACTAGTGCCGGCTCTATGCTGAAAACACTTTGAAGGCAAAAAACATGAAAAACCAAACCAGCAATTTTTGGTAGTTTATCTGCAGAATGTTTCTGGCAGGTGTCATTGAATAGTGGGTGCTCTTGGTTAAGAATCTCTCATTTGAAACTTTGATGCAGAAACATTTTTGTTACCTTTTCTTCATCTATAGAGGGAGGGACTGATGAAATCATAAAAAAATCTATCAAGCCAAAGCCATTGTGGTAAACATTTACTGTTGAGTTTCCAGAATGGGGCTCTACCTTAAAAACAAGAATCCCCCAAAGTCCACAGGTTTCTGAATTTCAGATGTGTTCAGCAGTTTTCAGTAGGCTTCTTTTCCTGCCCTGAGAGCCTCGTGTACTCCCTCCTTCCTTCCTTTTGTTTTTATGGATCATCTGCAGGCAGAATGATGTTCACAGGGACACCCTGCCATCTCATTTTCAGTCTGCAGTGATGCAGTTTGGAGAAATCTAAGAGATGCTATTGGGATTTGTAAGGATGAAGAGAATCTGCAGCTCAGGCTGTGATTTGTGTGGGTTTGACAAGGAGTCAGGATACAACATTATTTAAATCGGGGGCTGGAGCATTTGGGCCATTCTCTGCAGGTGCTGTGGACGAGAGTGGTAAATTATTTTAAATTTGTAGGTTTATGAAAGTGTAGGATTTTTATTTTTTTTCTATCACAGAGAGAGAAAATCAATCTTTCATGTTATAGGTGAAGTAATTTTTGAGGTTTTAAAGGAGATTGGCTTTTGTTGTTGTTATGGATTTTTCTTAATATTTTTTCTGTTCATATTACATAAATCCTAAGCAATAAAACTTTCTCTAACCACCTGAAGGCTCCTGAAAAAAAATAAATTATTTCCTTCAGTCATACTCCTCCCCTACACAACCATCTACAGTCCTGATGTAAAGTCTGCCTCATGTTTTTTCTTTGTGTGCACATTCATAGACTCCTGCAAATCATTGTGGCCAGAGGAAGAGCAGAGCTTTGGGTGTTCTGCAGTTCTCAGAATCTCTTGTCTCCTCAGTGTTTCATGTGCCCAGTTAGATCTTACACCTCGAGTGAGAAGGGATGTCCTGCTGCTGTCTGGATTAATAGAAGAGGTTGGGTTTCCTTTTCCCTGTTGTGTCCAGTGGGATTTTGGGAGACACAGCATCATCAGGAGGATTTCTCCCACAAAGTCCTCCCTGCAACAGGGACCAAGATTCTGATGGTGCCCTTAACCTCCCCTGCTCATTGGTGGCACATAATGGTTGGATTTTTAGCCTTTTTTAGCCTTTTTCCTTGGTCTAGGATGGAAAGGAGCTCGAGTCTGGAACAGTGATGCTCTGTGACCTTTCCAGCTGCAATCTCTTGTGTTTTCCTGCAGTGACATGGGGCTGGGCCAGCAGCTTTGTGCCTTGGTCCTGTGTAGGGTGAACCCTGGAGCTTTTCCCAGCAGGGCACTGTGAGCACCACAGCAGTGACACAGGACATGCACAGAATTTCCACCCTGCCCTAATTGAAACTGTTCTCACATGACAACACAAGTGGTGTCAGATCCCTGTGCTTACAGAGCCTGGCTCTGATTTCTATGAAATGGTCCAGCTGGTTAATTAGGATGAAGTATTTTTTGAATGGGTTTGTGCTTTTTGATTTTTTTTTTTGTGTTTAATATTGATTAGCTCTCCTGACACAACATAAACTTAAGTTCATTAACTACAAATTAGGAATTGACATAAACAGAGTAGATGGGTATGTCCTGAGTGCCCAGTGAAGGGTTTTATTTGTATTGTAAGGTGACTCTCATGAATTTTAATGAAACTAAATTAAGAATTAAAATTAGTCCACTTTAAAAGCCAGTTGGAAATTTGCAGAACAGCTAAGTGCACACACGCAGCAGAACATTAAACTCCTGATTTTGGTATTCTTTAAACCACTGGATGGTGGTTTTTTTAAGAAAATTATTCTATCTCAAGTTTCTTTTCCTTCAGCCAGACCTATAAACAGAATGGTATCAAACAAAAATGGGTTTTTTTGTAAGTTGCAAAATCCTTAGATTGTTCCTTAGAGCTCATGAAAAGAAATAACAGCTCTTATAAATTTTTTGTAAATCTTCAGTTGAAAGGCAGAGTGCTTTTACCTATCTGAGTCTTAATGCTGCCTGATAAATAGATTTGCTTTCCTGGATAAGTTGTTGACTTGAGGTTTGGCATTTTTTGCCTTTTTTTTTTATAAAGAATGAGGTAAAAGCCATACAAAGGCAAAATTGGTGTTGTTTCTAAAGCCTTTTAAGAATTATCTGTCCTTCCAGATACAGACAGCATAATATGTGATGTTCATTTTAGGGTGGAGGGGTGGCACTGCCTCTGTCCTTGCCCTGAGATGTGGCAGTTAGCAGCTGCCAGAATAAAAACTGAAAAAAATAAAAAAATCCAGTGACATTTCCCAAATTCTCACCTTGCTTCCAGCAAATCATGTTTGAAAGAAGAGATGGTGAATAATCTCTTTGGATGAATCAAAGGGTTGTTCTGAGCTTGAACACTGATGGTGACACGGGGGTCATGCTGTTCATCGAGGGGAAAGACACAAAGCCCCAAATTTCCTCACAGAAGTAAAGGCTCAGTCCTGCTGAGAGCAATGAGTGCATGAGGCTCATGCTAGAGAACCATCCTCATTTTTAATATTTACTAAGCAGCCCTTTCCTGTAAAATGGACACAAAGACAATTAGATGTTGTTCCAATCTGTGAGTTCATGGGAGAGTTCATGGTCTCTCTTGTTGAGAGACCAGATGCTTTTAGCTTTATATAATCCTTATCTGCCCCAAAATTTGGAGCTTTTCTATTTGATTTTGGTGAATATTTTCAAGAGTATGAAAGAGTGCAGCATTTAATAGACCCTAACTCTTTCAAGCAACTCTTTTCATTTTTTTGATGCTGAATGTGATATGGAGAGGAATTATGTAAAGGGAAGTCCAGCTGACTTTGTGCTGCACTCTTTAGTTTTTAAAAGGATTAGGCAACTGTTTGCCTAGGATGCAGTTATTTGTTAGATTGCCTTTTTTCCTGAGATAAGAGAATGAGTGGGTTAGGAAAGCAAATTTGCAAATCACTTCTGTGGCCTAATTTAATTGAATTTGTGAAATGCACAGTGGTGGAAAAGAGCTAACAAGGAATTGGCTTTTATTCCTCTAGACACTGGAAGCCATTTTGAACTTCAAGTACTCTGGTGGACCAGGACATGCTGAAGGATATTACAGGAACCTTGCCCTGGGCCTCCACGTGGAGGTGGAGCCCTCAGTCTTCTTCACCCGCATCAGTACCCTGCCAGCAACCAGGTGAGCCTGACTCCTGAAATCTCACTCTCCGTCTCTGTTCTGTGGAATATAACTTACAGACCATGTTGGAAACATTTTTAATATCGTCAGCAACGTGTAGGTAAAGAATTTATGAAGAAATTTTCCAAATTGCTCGTTTAGGAGTTTATGTGCACAATTCATGTGCATTTAACAGCTTCTGAGGTTCAGATGTTTTCTCATGATGATGTATTTTGGCAGGGACAGGATGTCTCGTTTATTGCACAATTTGATGATTTTTTTTCTGTATCTCTTAGCAGTTGTGGTGTGGTGTGCACAGAGAGTTTGGGTTTTTACAACAGAATCTTACTGAAAATGCATGTGGGAATGATGTGACAAATAAATTGTGAACAGACTCTCCTTTGGTGCTTGTTTTCTCTTGTAAACCACAGAGGAGTTTCAGATGTCATAGTGAATATTAAAAATCAAGGCAACACTTGATGGTGGTCGAATGCTGTGATCATGAAAATCTGTTTGAATAAAATTTATCAGCCACTGAATACAATCAGTTTTAATAATTAGTAGGATTATTGTAAAAAATCCTCTATGCATAGAAGGAGCAAGAGTTTTGTTTGATTAAATTCTGAGATTATTTCAGTGCAGTTATGTATCCAATACTAGTAATAATAATAGTTGAGAGGGAACTTAATTGATCCAACAGATTCCTACTGGGCCTGGGACCCTTTTGATGACAGACTTCAGAAATGTAAAGATGGGCAAGAAGGAAATGCCAGTCTAGGAGATACTGGGTGAATATTTAATTTTCGAAGGAAGGAACTGAGTCACCAGTATCATACCATGGCAGAAATGTCCAATGGACAGCCTGTGGCAGCAACATAGCCTGACAAGCAGGGCTGTGAGCTGAAGAATTAAAGCATCAAGGGGAGTTTTAGGGTTGAACATGAAGAAAAGTTAGAGAGTCTGGAGCAAGAAGAGTGATAACATGGGATTTTTGCTAAAACGTATGTTTAAAGCAAACTCTGTTCCTGCTGAAGGGAAGATGACTGATAAGGAGGTGGAGTTTTTAATCATGACACTGCCAGGAGGGGTGGGATTCTGTTCTTCCCCACGGGTGATTCAGCAAATAATGACCTTTGCAGATAGCAAGGGAATTTTAGGTTAGGCAAAGATACTGAAACACTGCAATAGTTTTTTAAATAAAATGTTCAGAAATGGGATAAGATTGTTTTTAGTGAGTCATTTGTGTCCAGCTCTTATAAAACCATATGGCTCTATTAGTAAGCAAGTTTCTTGAGCATTTTGCTGCTTGAAAGTGTAACATAACATGGTTTTATTATTTTAGGAATTGCTCAATTAAAGCAAATCTAATGCTGCTTGGCAAAGTCAGAGCATGGTATCCAGAACAACTGTTTGCAAAATTCTGGGCCTCTTTTTAATGATGTTCAGTTTCATCCCTGCAATAGCACATTCTTCAGCCTTTGTAAGGTTTTCAAGATTGAATAAGTGATCTCTCTTGAACAACCTGGAATACCACAGCATCAGCTAAAAATAATTTTCAAGAAGACTCGTTATACAGGTTAAAATAACCAGATTTCATTTATTATTTGAAATCACAGTCCTCTCCATTCAGTATCAAAAAAGCTCTCCATACTCTCAAAATGTGTGTTTTTAATGGACAGACTGCTCTGTGGTTCACTGCAATTCCCTATAGTTATGGGGTGGATTGTGTGTGATGCTGCAAACCTTCCATAAAAGCTTCAAATGCAACCTGATGCTTTTATTTGCCTCTCCCTTGTGGGGATTTTTTTTCTCCCTTGATGGCTTTTTGTGCTTGGCTTCCCCAGCTGTGTTTTGTGTAGGCCAAGGTTGTCCCACCCCTGCCTTGTCAATCTGCTCTCTGGAGTTCATGATGTGGGACAAGCATTTAATCCTGAAATCTTTACAAATAGATGGAGGTGCTAATTCAAAGGCAGAGTTTCTGTGCTGGCAGGGCACAGCTTCCCACGTCCTGTGGCAGCTGGTGCTATATTTAGTGGCTCCAATTCAGCCAAGTGCTTCAGCTCATGTTGTGTGTGTTTGCTTCATCCTTTGCCTGTTCATCACGCTGATCAGCAGTGAAGTCAGTGGAAACTTTCAGTGGTTTGCTGATTGGAGATGTACTTAAAGATGTGGCTGCTTTTAAGGGTGCCTAAAAGCTTTCCTGAGTTGGAGAAAAAGACTGTAATATTTACATTTCTCTCAGAAATGTTTTCTTGCCAGACCCATCAAAAAGCTTTTTTTTTTTTTGGTTGTTGTTACTTTAGGTATATATTGTTTGCTAAGTCATGAATGCATTTTGATGTTCTAATCTCTTACTGCTTGTTCCATGTTGGCTTTAGTGATCTGTAGCATTGTTCCTTTATTCTTGTGCATCCCTGTGCAGGTTCTCCATCACAAGGAGAAGTCATGGCATTTGATATTGTAATTTAGAGTGAAAAATGGCAGAAATGTGTATCCCAATCTGCTAAGGATAACTGGTCATTGTTAGAGGAAACAAAGTTTGCTTTTTTACTGTTGATCATCTCTGTCAGTATCTGAGACACAGTGACAGCAAATTATAAGTTTGGGGTTTTTTTTACTTTTACTTGCTCTGGTAAAAACTCAAATCTGAGTTCCTTTTGGTTTACAGCTGAGACTTCTTTGCTTAAGTACTATCTGAGGTACTGAGCTATTTTTGTTTAGTCATTACAAGAAATTGTATTTTATAATTTACCTCCTTAGCTGTCATTTCAGCTTGATAATATAAGTTATCATTGCTTTCATTATCTGGATTAATTTTTTTCATTTTCTTTTTCATTTTCTTGTTTTTACTTTACATTTTTGCCTCCACAAAAGTAAGAAACATTAGCTTACTAACTCCTGGGCTTAAAAAGTCAAAGCAAACTACAGAAACTTTGAGCATTGATTCTTCCCTTAGGCCTTTAGTGAAAAAAAAACCCAGGAAAAATGTTAATGAAAACACTTCACCCCCCATTGTAATATAAAGATTATGGTTTATGTAAAAGTCTTCCAAACTTAATTGGTATTTCTTCTATTTAGCTTCTTGAGCAGAAATGCATGGGAAATATCACTGAAACAACTGGGGATTTGGGCTTGGGTTTTGTTTTTTTAAATATCTAAGCAAAATTATATCTTCCATTCATGCACAAGCTCCTGCCTCATGGGGAGAAGGTTCATTAACCACATCTCAAATACATCTTCAGTTAAATTTAGTCATGACAACAGATCCTTTAAACCCTTGTGCTGGTCTGAGGGGTGTTGGGATGGGGTTGATGCAGCCCTTGCTGTGCTGCAGTGCCTGATCTGCTGCCTGATTCTGTTCAGATCCCAGCTGTACCCACACCCAGTCCTGGTTCAGGTCTCTGCTCTCCCCACACTCAATCCTGGTTCAGATCTCCACTCTCCCCACACTCAATCCTGGTTCAGATCTCCACTCTCCCCACACTCAATCCTGGTTCAGATCTCCACTCTCCCCACACTCAATCCTGGTTCAGATCTCCACTCTCCCCACACTCAATCCTGGTTCAGATCTCCACTCTCCCCACACTCAATCCTGGTTCAGATCTCCACTCTCCCCACACTCAATCCTGGTTCAGATCTCCACTCTCCCCACACTCAATCCTGGTTCAGATCCCAGCCCTCCTGTTGGCACAGAGGATGTTCTGTTGGTGCTCCCAGGTCCCTTTCTGGGTGTCACCCCGTGCTCCCTCAGCTGCCTGCCCCCAAAGGAGCAGCCTTGTGCTGGGGAACATCCCCTCTGCTCCCATTCCTTGTGATCCTTGGCTCTGCTGCTTTGTGTGTGCAGGGAGGGGATTGTCCCAGGAGGCATCATCAAGGGTGCAGGAGCCATAAATGGGGTGTAAGAGATGAGGAATTAATGTTGAAAGTTCTCCCACTCTGTCTGGCAGCTCAGTGAAATCTTGAAGGGCTTCAGGGATCTACTTGTTTAACCACTTATTTAATTTACCATTTATTTACCATAAAATGCAGATACATCTATAGAGTAAAATTGTACTAATTGTCTTCTGTAATTGGCATTACCATGTTAATTGATTCCATGCCAGGGCTTAGCCCCAAAGCTCTGCTGTGCTTCCAGCCCTCTGAGCAGTGCAGGTCCCAGCAGGTTCCAGACTGCCAGAGGGGATCCCATGATCTGATCTTCCAGTGGAGATGGATTGCAATGGTTCAGTGTAAGAAAACACTCCTTGAGAGTTTTGTGTGGTTCTCCTCACTTTGATATCCTGTTAGTGCTCAGCAAGTCAGCTGTTGGAACTTGCCTAGGTTGTCTTGACCAATCTTCTTTATACCTGTTGTTTCTCTCAGATGTGTTACCTGCCAGTTTTCATGGGCACTGAATGTCCTTCCTTATTGCCTTTATCAAAGAGCATGAAAAAATACCAGAAAAAATACTGCAGGTCTGACAAGAATTCAGTTACTGTGCTCTGCACACTGTGGGGGCTCTGCTGGTCCCCTTGTGTCCCTTGCCACTGTGCCATCAGTACAAAAGCATCTTAAATAAGAGCCTACTAAGGCCAGAACATGTTGATCTTGCTCACTGCAAATGTGGTGAATTTGTCAATGAATTTGTAGATGGAGTCAATCCTCAGGGATGGTGCCTTCACTTTGAAGCAAAGTTGGGAATCCAGATATGTGATAATATTCTTACCTGTAAATTCTACAAATTCAGGAAGATAAGGTAATTTTTTAATCTTTACAGTTTTTTGTGGGGCAGAATACTTTCTTCCTTTTTTATCTTTAAACCACCATCCAGCTGCCAAGACCAGCTGCAGATCTCTTCTGGCAGCTGCAGAGCCTTAGACTCTGTTTTTGTTTTGAAATCAAGAAAAAGAGAGGAATGGTTGCAGGTCTGACACTGTTAAATTCAAAGTACCAGTTCACTTAACTGTAGGTTCAAGGTAATTTTCCTGTGTATCGTGAATATACATCCCTAAATGAAATGATTTGGTTTTGTCCAGAAGGCATCAGTTTATAGCAGAGTCTGCAGCATCCTCCCTAGTCTGGGACTTCTCATGTTCTGTTTTTAAAGTTAGGATGCAGTTTTCCCAACTTGGTTTCACTGAGGGTTTGGAGACAGAGAAATCTTGGCTGTGGTGAGGGTTCTCAGGAGGTCCTCAGCTGGGTGGATAGAACTTTGAGACTTAATGAAATCAGACATAATTTTTAGAATTTCCATTCCCGTTTCCAAGGTTACCCCTATTCTCACTACAATAAATTGCAACACGTCAGGTTTGGATCAGGAATCCTGATTATTGTATATTTACAAATTATACAAGGGAAAGAGTAAACAGCATTATTTCTTCAGCTGTGCTCCAACAGACTTCTTTGTTATATGCTAAAAAGTTATGTAGCAGTTTCTGAAACCCGTGTTGGTTTTATATAGCCAGATTTTTAAATTAAATGTTCACATTTGCTACATTCAGAATGAGTATCAGTCCATTCAGAA
>VZTB01017704.1:18280-95173 GCA_013397245.1 Thryothorus ludovicianus | reverse complement strand
TTTTGAGGATTGCTCCCAGAAAATTCAAAGGAAATTAATTGAAAATATGTCAGCTTGGGAGAGATCAGACATTTTTTACCCCCAAAGAGGAGCAGAAGTGCTGAAGGATCTGAGATTCTTCCTTTGTCATCTAGAGAGAGTCCCACCCTGGCCCAGGATCAAACTCACACCCAGCTTCTCCTCCTCTCAGCTTTCTCTCTGCCAGGTAGTGTCTAACACAAATTCCCACACTGAGGAAGGGAAAAAAAAGGAAACAACAACAATGAATCACAGCAAACGAACAAATTTTTCCATCCAGCTTGGAAAAACCTGATGGAAGAGGCTGATGTTATTTCTGCTTTCAGACAGGGATGTGAAGGTGAGGAGCAGGTGGGAGGGAATGCACAGATGATGGGAAGGAAATCCTAAAGGAGGAAAGGATTTGCTCCCTGTGTGCAATCCAAATAATGTCAGGGTCAGTCAGGACAGGGGTTTCTCAATTTCAGTAAGATTTTCCAGAAGCAAGTCCATGTCTTGGGCACAGGCAAATGCCAGACACACTCTAGGCAACAGACATTTTCCTGCACCTCTTGATTTATACCTCCCAAATTGTATCCTGGGAACCAGAAAAGGCTTCCTACCATGGAAATAAAAAATCCTAAATTCCAGTGAAGAAAGAACTTACTGAAAAACCAGTTTTCTTTGTAAATGACAGATGGTTCTTGGTTGTAGAGGGTGATGGGAGTCATCCATTAAGGCAACTTCTCTTGCTGAATTCCATGTTTTAATTATGCAAATGCACTCAGACATCGCAGCACTGATAGGATCTACTGGAGAAACGATTATATCTTCACTCTTTTCTTAATGCTCACCATTGCTCCTGAAAATTTCCAAAAGCCTGAGTCAGAAGCTCTTTTCAGGAGTACAGCCAGGCTGAAGGAGAGGACACAGCTCCTGGTGGCATCCAGCACATTCAGGCCTCGTGTTGCCCTCAGCTTGTGCTCTCCTGGTGATGGATGTCACATCACAAAGCACTTACAAGGTTTTAACCCCAGGAAGTCCCTGGCAGCGTTGTGTGATGCCATCCACCTCTTCTGAGTGACTCTGGAGAGACCTCAGTGTTTTTTATGAATTCAGAATATTCCAGGAGGAGCCACTGAGGCCAGGCCAGGGGGCATTGCCACATCTCCAGAGGCACTGCTCCCAACCTGGCAGCAGGATTCACAGCTCCTCCACCCCTCCCTCTCCCCAGCACAGTCCCCCAGGCTCCACGGCATCCTCCTGTTTGCACAGCACATCATTCCAGGCTGGAATGTGCTTCCCTGGGTTTACACCAGAGCCTCCTGCTCACCCACACAGCACATGAGGCTCTCCTACCCAGAGCTCTCCCCAAACAGCTGCTGCTCCAGAGGCAGGAAAAGCTTCCAGGGGGGTTTGTCCATCAGGATTTTCACTTTCCCAGGGTCCTTTCCCCATTCCAAGCCCCACGGGCTCTCTGTGCTGCGTGTCTGGACAGCCAAGCTCAGAGGAGGCTGAAGAAACCAGACAGGAGATCTGTGGGGTTTCAAATCTTCTCAGTGTCCACCTCAAATGATGATCACTGAGGATATTGCTGTGAAATAATTTCCAAATTTTCAAGTTAGAGGACTTTCAAAGTTTGGGTATAGGCCTCTCAGAGGGATCGAGCCAATAGAAGAAATCACTGCTCACTGTATAAAAATACAAATATCAATGGGGCCCATGAGCAAACCCTTGAAATCCTTGGAATCCTTGCTTAAAATCTCATTGCCTGCTCCTTTCATCATTTCAGCCCCTTAACGTTGCAAATTTCATAAAACCATCATTGTTGCCACAGGGGACCTGCATAGCAAACAAAGCAATGCTCTGTCACTCTCTGCCCCATTCCACTGCCCCAAATTTTCCACAAAAATTCGAGGAGGGCAGTGGAAGTGGGCACTGGTCCAGCAGAGCTGCAGGATGAGTGTAAAGGAAAATCAGCACAGCGGCTGCAGCTGAAGCCTGTGGCTTACCCAGCTCAGCTACTCAGGTATCACAGAGAAATCAGAAGATTAAAGACCAAGAAGGAAATGATAATTTTCTCTAAAAAATCATCTGGGGATAACCAGAAGGATTATCTGAGTGAAAGGGTAGGATAAGATCAAATGGGTATGTATATATATATATAAATATATATATATATATATATGTGCCTTGAATGCATTTGGGTGTGGAATTAAAAGGTCTCTAATCACTACACAGAATTTTAGAAACCCTCCATCAAACATAATGCTGGGAGAAGGAACCTAAGCTGTTTCAAGATGGATTTTGGCAGATTTCTGGGTGGGATTTGGTAACAGAGCAGAAGGAATCTTAAATTAGAAATTAAAGGTTTTGAAAGATGGTTTTGCCCACAGAAAGATGAAAGGATATTTGCTGAGTAGTTGTCAATGAATTTTGATTGAACCACTTTTAGGCTATTAAATAATTCTGTTCTTCTGAGCTCTAGTTGCTTGAAAGACCACGAGAAACTTTGGACTGGAGAAGGTTGTAAAAAAAAAAAGATGTAAAATTCCTAGAAATCAGCAGGGGCTGGTCCCTCTCTGAGCTGGGATATTTGGAGAGGGGTGATGCCAGCCCCACTGGGGCTCGGAAATATTTTCAGGATGCAGATGGAGTGGGTGGTCAAGGGTCTGAGCTCAGAAGGGAGCATCCCTGCAGCTGCACCTGGCAGGGCACCCGAGGGGCATCTCACACCTCACTGCCACCTCTTCTGGAATCTGGCCCTGTCCCTCCCTCTGCCATTGCTGGAATTTTGGTGGCTTTAAGGTTTTTTTTCACCTGATCCTTCAGATTTAGTTCACAGGGCCTTAAAATGCTCATAAAAAGTGCAATTTCCAGTTCCTCTAGATTTCCCTGTTAGAGAAATTCCTTCCAGCAGACTGGTCAGCGAAAGACAAATTTTGTTTAATTAGACCAATTTTATGATGCATTTTATTTAAAAGAGCTTCTTGTTTTTATGTGGCATCCACCATTTACTGTTACACTGATCTTGCAAGAAATAAGCAGAGTTTGCAGGACCTCAGCATTTTAATTGTCTGTTTTTCTATAGTCAGGACTACGCCAAGAGGTTGAAAAGCCAGGGGCAAATGATATAAAGAAAATGAAGGAATATTGCATTGTAAAAAATAAAATAACATAAAAATAATAAAATGAAATAAAATGAAATAAAATGAAATAAAATGAAANAATAATACAGGCACTTTAGCCATTATTTTCTTTTTTTCCATCAGACCTATTAGTCTCTGCAAAGCTGAGCCATCATGCTAATAAGTTTCTGGGTGAGGACTTGGCAAATCTGACGTGAAAAATGCTGTAGGATCATTTGCCTACCAAAAGGAAGAAAAAAAAAAAACTTTTAAAAAAGGGTGCTTAAAATAATTTGTTTTTTAAAAAAGCCACAGGAAAGTCAGACCTGCCCTCAATGAGGTTTGCCTGAAATCTATTTATGGAATTTCCATAAGACTTTGTTCGGGTTGCTGAAATTTCATGGCAGGGAGTTACTGCTCCTTTCAGACTCCAGCCTTCTTAACAACCCCAAGTTATTAAACTTTCAGAAAGAACAGCCTTTCACTTCTTTTTACAGCTTGCACCCTTCCAGCTTGACAAAGATGAAACCATAATGAAAATTACAAACTGCAGGTATGAAACCCACTGACATCATTAAAACATTATATTTTTATGAGATAAAATATAATTGGGACATTTCTTCTTTTCTAGGATCTTGAGTTGCCTACTTTTTTTCTTGTTTAATATAAAAGTAAATTAAGTTGTATCTTGAGTAAAAAAGCATTTGGCTGTGGGACAGAACATGGTCAATGTTAGGAGATCAACATTTAGAAGTAGAAGTTAATTATCTAGCCATTAAAAAAAGACTTGTTTTCAAAACCCAGATTGGAAAGAACTGACCTTAAGGAGCATCAAAGGAATCAGGAAAATATGAAAATAATTAAAATTTTGATGTGCATAATTGGGAACTTTGCATTCATCTGCTTTAATCTGTATTTAATCCATTTACACTGAAAGGCTCCTTCGTGTGTTCTTCCTGCCAAATTCAATCTGTTAATGCAACTCCTACAACAATTTTACTGCTTTTATTTCAGGGCCATCCGAAACCCAGTGATGTGAGCCCTTTAGGATTTATAGGTGTCTTCCTAGAAGTCTTCAGAGATGTGCATTTTTTGGGTAAAATATTAAACAGTTGTCACTTCCACTTCCAATAAAATGATTTGTGCTTCCAGAGTATATTTCAATTTTCACAACAGAGGCTTATTTTGGCTCTTGAGTTTTGAATACAACATGCCAGAAACCCTGTGTTTTCATAATACTAATTAAAAAAAAACATACATTTTAAACATTTTTCAGCAGCCGAGTGTGAAATGTTGAAGGAATCTGTTAACATATTGATTGCTTTGAGCAGTGCTTTAAATTAGCTTTCTGTTCCTCTCCATATGGTTTTCCATTAAATTTAAATAAATTAAAGTTCAATTATCTGGAAGAGAGGTACAGAGTCTTCCCCAGGTTGATGGATGAATTATCACTCAACCATCCCTGTCAGGATTTCATCAGGACGCTGCCTTTGGGGGTTGTGGACTTCACCCCTTCTCTTTCAGGCAAGATTTCAGCCCAGGTGCCAAGCTCACTTTCAGACACAGCCCTGCAACTGGAAATTTCATTCTCTCTGCACTCACTAGTATGTGAGTCACTCCTGTGAGAAAAAAGAAAATCAAAAACCAAACCCAGAAGTTCATCAGCTGGAGAGGCTCCGTGTTGGCAACCACAACAGGTTCCAGCCTGCAGAGATGCAGCAGACATAAACAGGAGGATATGGCACAGATGGCGTCTTTCATCCTGAAAAATATAAAAAATAAAACAACATTCAGCTTGTATCTGCCTGTTGCATGCTCAGCATGCAGAGGAGGACAAAGAAGGGAGAGCAGCATCTTAAGGATTTACACAATTGGGGCAAAACCAATTTATTCCTGTGCAGTGGAGGTTTGGGGTAGAGCAGAAATCCCAGAATGGTTTGGGTTGGAAGGGGCCTTAAAATTGACCCAGTGCCACCCCTGCCATGGCAGGGACACCTCCCCCTGTCCCAGGCTGCTCCAAGCTCCAGTGTCCAACCTGGCCTTGGACATTTCCAGGGATCCAGGGGCAGCCACAGCTGCTCTGGGCACCCTGTGCCACCTCATCTCACTGTAAAACACTTCCTCCTTCTATCTAACCTAAATCCATCTTCTTTAAGTCACAAAGTGTAAGTGTATTAACAGTAAAATAAAACTATGGGGGAGATGTTCTGCAAGCACTTCAGGACATCTGGAGGATGCAGAGTGAGCTTGGGATGTTCCCTTTCAAAACTTGGTCTGTCCCAATGTCCTTCCCCAACCTTCCAGCTCCAGCCCACAGCAGAGCCACCCTGGCACCAGCCCGAGGGCTGGAGCTCATGGAGAAGGCAGAAACACCATTCAAGATCTGCTGCTCTCATTCTCATTTTCTCCCTTTCTCAGGAGAGCGTAAAACATCTGTCTTCAGGCTTCTGTCAGTAGCAGAGATGATCCCAGAAAAGGCAAAACCTCCTCATTACAGTCTCTGCCTCAAAAGTCTCATTTACCTCAGATAAAATTGCAGCTGTGAAGGGCATTATCAGCACCAAGAATAACTCAATGGAAACATGATCTGTGAGAAACCCTGCCCTGAGGAGCTGGGGAACAAACCCTGTGTGCAGCAGACTGGGAATTCAGGGTGGTGGTGAGCCCTGGGATTGCTGGAGTGGCTACTGGGATGTACTGGGATAGAGCTGGGACACGTTGGGATGGAGCTGGGACATACTGGGATGCAGCTGGGACATACTGAGAGGGAGCTGGGACATGCTGGGATGGAGCTGGGACACGCTGGAATGGAGCTGGGACATGCTGGAATGGAGCTGGGACACACTGGAATGGAGCTGGGACATACTGGGATGGAGCTGGGACATACTGGGATGGATATGGGACATGCTGGGTTGGAGCTGGGCCACACTTCCTGCTGTGTGTAATAGGAAGGGGAGAGCTAGAAAGGCTTGGCTGTCCTTTAAAATTATCAGAAAGCCACAAAAATAGCAGCAAAACAGGCCTGGCAGTAATTTTCACTTAGTGGCTGCCTCTATGGTATAGCTCTGTGGTTCTATAAAGTAAAAAGGAAAAAAATGGAATTTTTACACCGTCTCGTGTGTGTTTATGGAATGTTGGGCAGAGATGTGGATACAGACACATCTCTGCTGCTCACATCTGGCCTATCACTTTGTTTTTTACAAATCACAGTGCATCAAACCTTTGTATGGACACGGTGACATTTCTGAGGGCACGCAGAGCTGCAGACACCTCACACCCCACACTCATGAAATGTCCATTTCCCTCTTTCCTCTGCCTAAACTGGGACAATCATAAACTTCAGCGGCCCCAGACTGGTTGGTCCTTTCCCTGAGCGTGCCATTCATCCCCACCAGCCTCTAACCAGTTTTACTGTGTGGAAATAACATTAAATGACTGAATTGTTTGTTTTCAAACAACTTGCTGTGCAGTCACTCGTTTGACAGGAGCCCTCGGTGCCTTGCAATTTGCTCTGCACACGTGGCAGCTCCCAGGGAGCCCTCAGCAGACAGGGGTCAGGGAACAAAACCCCCTTTTTAGTGAGCCTTGGCATGTTCCCCCCCAAAAAAACCATGGAGGCTCTTGTCTATTGTGTCAGGGCTCTGGAGTTGAGTAAGAGGGAAATTATTCATAGTAATGACCCTATCCAGTTGATGCTCTCCTTTTTTTTTTTTTAAATTCCCAGAGTATGCATTTGTTGGAAGAGATAAGACAATCAGAGAGTTTCAAGCTGGCTTTTATAGGACTATTAAATTTCCCAATAGCACCATAAAAATTAATAAGATCAACTGCTGCTATTCTAGCAAAAAAATAAACAGATCTGGTTATTAAGGGGTTTTTTATTCAAGGTTCTGTTGCTGCTTCTGTTTCTGTACCAACAGGTACACATGGGTTTTGTTCCCTGGGATTTATCTCACTTGCAGGAAGAGGGGGAAATCAGATAAATTACATTCAACTTGGCCAAAAGAAAACATTGCTTTGTCTGTGGCACAACTGCTTCTGTGGAAGGTGTCCCTGCTCATGGCAGGGGTTGGAATGAGATGAGTTTTAAGGTCCTTTCCAACCTAAACCATTCTGGGATTCTGTCCCTGGATATAAGTTGTGAAAGTGATTTATCCAGCTGGGATCCATGAGGTCTTAGTGTCAAAGAATCTTTCTTCAGCTGGGTTCACTGCTGCTTCCCAAATATTTCTATTCTCTGCTTCTCCCGTGTCACGCAGCTCTGCTTAAGTTGGGCTGTGTGGAGATGGATGCTGCTCTTCTTGTGTACTCCTGAAAATGAAATTTTCTGTTCCTGTAATGTAGTGCTTAAAACCTAACTCAGTCGTCCAAGAACAGCTCGGAGGTAGGAGCTGTCTAAATCATGCATTGGAAATTCCCCATTACATTAGTGGGGAAAAAAATCTTTTCACGTTACCTCTCTCAAGCTGCTTTAATCACTTTAAATCACTTTAAATGACTGTTATCAGTCATTTCATTTCCCTTCTTCCACTGAAACCTTCCTGCTTTCCACTTCTGAGATGTTTTCAACCTGTACTTGGAACAGAACTTACTCCCTCCAGTGTAATTTTCATTTTAACCTTCCCTCAATGGCCTAGAAATAATAGATTGCTAAGACTGCTTTAATAGATTGCAAATTTAAACCTTGCAGAGATAACCACCTGGATGATGTTACAACTCAATGATAAGACAAAAAATAACAAATCCTAAAAGTTAGTGAACTAAAACTTATGTTGTAAGGCTGCTGAAATGCTGGGCATTGTTATGGCTCTGTAATTAAATAACATTCCCTGGTGTTATGGTTCCACTGCTATTCAAAATCCTCTGCTCTGGAATTGCTTTCTTTACTGGTAACTCAGAGGGAAGTGATTACTGATGGAGGAAAATAAATATTTTTAATATTCCCTTGTTGTCTTCCCAATGGTCTTTTCTTCCCTGTGGTCCTCTTAAAGCACTTGGGTGCTCTCTCCATGAATTTCTGGACACTGGAGGAGCTTTCAGCTGGAATTTTCAGGTTAATAAAGTGTTTTCATTTGGGGTGGTGAATATAAACTGTGGCAGCCTGGTTGAAAATCCTCACAGCTCAGGGAACAGCCAGGAAGTCTGTGAGTGGTGGAAGCTATGGGGCTTTCTTGCCTTTGTGGTACCCAAACTTCTGGGATTTGTAGAATGTTTTCTAGACAATTTTAATTCATAACATCTCATGTGACCAGGTGCCCATCTCTGCTGTCTGTGGTGGGATCTTAGGAAGCTGATTTTCATAGAATTATGGAATGGTTTGGGTTGGAAGGGACCTTAAATCCCATCCAGTGCCATGGCAGGGACACCTTCCACTGTCCCAGGCTGCTCCAGCCCCATCCAACCTGGCCTTGGACATGGGATGGGGCATCCACAGCCTCTCTGAGCAACCCAATGGGTTCTTTGTGGTGCAAAACACCTTCTAAAAATAGTTGGTAATTTCAGGGCTTGTGCTGAAACCTCGTGGTGTTCAAACATTCCCTCAGCGTGCGATTTTCACTGCTGCAACCAACAGCTACAAAGGCCCAGCAACAGCCTCCAGTACTCAGCACATAAATACAGAGTATTTATCTCCAAACCATTTATTTTAAGCCTGCTTTTCTCAGATTCTAGTGGGGAGATGCTGCATTGTGCTCCCTATGCTTTCCTTATTTATCAGGCCTGGATTCATGAAAAAATATCACTCCATTCAGTTTGTGTCCTCCTCCCATGTAAATGCTTCAGCATAAATACACTCAAGTTTCTCTCCATTTCCATGCGACATCGATGACAAACTCTTTCCAAGATTTCTCATCTCCATCAGCAGTTTTCAAATGTCACTTTCCAACTCAGGGAAGCAGCATTGGTCTAAGGAGAATTAAAGAGAGAAGTGCACTTTATTTTAAACATATTTGCTTCAGAATTTTCAAGAATCTAAACTTTGAGGTCAGTAGCAACAGTTTCTTCCAAACTTCCTCCCTGACACAAGATTAACAAACAATATTGCACAAATTAATCTCAAAGGAGCTACCTGGGAAGCAAAAACGAGTTGTGCACAGCTTTTAAAGCAATCACACTCATACTAGAGCTTTTGTTTATCAGGGCGTGTTCCCATTTTCCCAGCGTTCTTCTCCATAGATCTCAAGTGCAAAAGAATGTTCTCACTGCCATATTTGTTACTTTTGCACACAAAAAGAAACCTGTGTGAGGGTTTGGGTTTTTTTCCCCAATCCTGGAGGAGACAGCAGCCAGTGTAGGATGGCTGAGAGCTGGGGCTTCCCAATCCCGTTGGGATCTCGTGCCATGGGTGCTTCCTAGGATTGCTGAGCAGCTGCAAGGATCACCCACGCAGGTGGGGATACAGCAGCTTCCCAGCAAATATTTGGGATGACTCAAATCAGCTTCCAAAACCCTCTGCATCGTGGGCTGACCTCGTCAGAAATGAACTCTGAGTGAGTGCGTTGTGGACGCACCACGTGGCATTAACTCACCACAGCTGTGACAGCAGCATGGGGATTCTGCAGTGAGCTTTCTGGACATTCTGAAGTTAATTAAAATTAAAATGTCACTAAGATATTAATAGTGTGAATAATTTTTTTTTTTTTTTTTTGACGGGACTGTCAGTTTGGTGGGCTCAAATCCTTCCCTGCGCTGCTGGATCCTGTTTGGAATCAGAGTTCACCAAACCCGTGGGCTGCTGTAGTGGATCCAGGCATGGGCCCAACAACCAGTCCTTGTGCCAGCTCATCTTCCAAGCTGAAGAAGAGCTGCCAATGCTTCTGGTGGTGGAAAAATGCTCCCCAGTTGTAAATCCCACAATCCCAGCAATCGGTGCAGACAGATACGATGACATCTGCTTGACAAATCCAACACGCCGGGTATCTCCTGCTTGACAACTTTACAAATTCTTCTGCAGCCTGTGATAATGGAAGGCTGTCAGTCAAAACTCTCCTACATCTCTCACTCACATCAAATACTTGACTTTATCATAAATAATAGGGAGTTAATTACTGCCCTGATGTGATCTACTCCAGAGTTGCCCCAGAAATGTCACAGTTATTAAATTGATTGCCCTGGCTTGCCTCTACTCCTTATAACATTTATTTTAACATGGTCCTTAGCACACAAAAACCTACCAGCAGTGTAAATAGACTCTCCAGTAAGTAAATTCTAGTTCAAGTAAGAAAAAAATGATGTCTTGGAGCAGGATCCACCCACGCGCTGAGTTGATCTTGAAATATCATTCTCATCAAGTCCTGGCACATGATGCAAATCCCGGTACGATAGTTGCAGGATATCAGGAGGCAAGGCTACACAAACATTGGCAAGACTTCTCCTTTTCCTTCCACTGTGTTTACCTCAGCCATAAAACTCGATGCCTCTCGGCCTGCAGCGGAATATTGGAAAGATGGAGAAGGGAACCGAGCCTCCCACGGCGCCGTTCAGCAGAGGGGAGAGGTGGGAGGGTTTCCTCTCTCATCTCCACTCTCCTGCTTCCTCCTCAGCTCCAGGGAGTGCTGACCTGCTGCAGAGGCTGTTTTAAGGAGTGACAGGGGTCCAGCAATGTGCATCACCCAGGGGCAGCCCGTCAGCCCCGCCGGGGATGAGCTGTGCTCCCTCTGAACGCAGCATGAACCCAGAGAGTGGAGGCAGAGAGCAAAGTTCAGGCTGGAGCTGGAGCTGTGGACTTGTGGGTTCTTGGGAAACCTGACATCAATTCCCACCTCAGATCTGCTGGCCCCATTTGAGAAGTGTGCTCAGCTTGGAGTAACTCCAGCAATGCCCAGAGGAATCCTGCAATGCCGTGGTGATCACAGCATTCCACCACCATGATGTCATTTTTGGGGGGTTCGAGTTGGATGATCTTTAAGGTCCCTTCCAACCCAAGCCTGTTTATGACTCTGTTTTTTCAAGAAGCAAGATTTATCTTTTGAGAAAACAGCCCGGTTTGCATTTGAGAGGGTTGGAGCTATTGATCTTCCTTCCCGAAATACATTGTTCTTGTGGTTGAAATGAAATATGTGAACTGCATTTGAAAGATTTCTCTGCTTCTACAGTGTGTCAAAGCTTGCCCTCATATATCAGTGGATATTAAATCATCATATTCTCATTTATATGTAAACTCCAAGATGCTGATGGAGTCAAGCACTGTTATGTGTGTGTATTTGAGGATCTAATTTTATGCTGTGTATTATTTCATAGTTATCAGGCTGGGCTCTTCTGGCTTGGCTTTACTGCCTTTAAAAGAGAGCAGTGAAGAAGAATGGATTTTGCAGTTGTTTGATGGGTGGAATTAAAATGTCCTGCCCAAAGCAAAACTGCATATGGGCTATTTGTAAACATTTGCCTTGTTTACTTCCAAAAACAATGCCGCCTGTTTTTTACACAGGAAATTCTTTCAGAGCAAAAACCAACACACATTTTTGTTGAAATGTTGGGTTTGAAGTCAGTCGAGCTTTGTTTCCAAACAAGCAAATCTGTAGGTAATTTGATTTAAAATTAGCAAGCAATAAACCTGTTTGTTTTTTTTTTTTGATCAGAACTATTTTTGCATGGGTGATCCTGCCATGCAGACAAACAGAGATTTGTCCTCAAGTCTGTTCTTGCAGGGGCAGCAAACACCCATCTTACTCACGGGGATGAACCAAATCAGCTGAAGACTTGTGGAATGCAACCTTTTTCCATCATTTGGTGGTTCAAGAAGCCTGGGAAGTTTTGTTTCTCTGTCCAGGGGCAAAAAGCAGAGCTCCCACAGGTGCCACGACACAGGACAGTGCTGGGGGGATCCTACACACCTGGATTTGCTTGTGGGTACACACTAAACATGAGGCACATCCCTGACCAAGACACTTTGTCCCCACAAAAAATAGCAAAGAGAGGAGGAAAACCTTTTGCTGAGATGTAAATCAGAGATTCACCTTTTATCCCCTCGGATTTTTTCCAAATTTTATACAGCAGAGCTACAGATTTTCTACTAACCTTTCTTTCTGTCTGTGTTTTTGGGTTGGAATTAGTGCCAGGTACACTGATCCACAGAGGTGAAAGCTGCTGGGGATCCTCACAGATCAAATCCCCAAAAAACTCTCAGTGTTTTGGTTTAAAGCTCTCCAAAACCCTTTGTGGGTGCATTTTATCACCTGGAGAAGAATGTGTGAGTGCAGAATTAACAGGTCTTGCACTTAATTTGTCAGAGAGGCAGATGCAGCTTCACCATCCATGCTCCAAGTGCTTGATGTCACAACTTCAGGGGCCAGGCCAGGAGCTGCTGCTGATTTATGTCACTGGAGCTGCCTCAAGCAATAAAATTTGGATGGGCCCCAGCACCTGCGTGGGTGAGGAGTCAGGGATTGAGGAGATTCTTTTCCTGCCTACATGGATTTAAAGATGGAAGGCTAATTTTGTGATACCTGCCACACTCCGGTGGTGGATTTTAATATGATCTCATTTTTCAACGGAGAAGGAAATCCTTCCTCTTCAGAAAAATCCAGTTCAGTAAAGCTGGGAGCCTTTCTCTTCTGCCTGATTTTAATACATCTAATTTATCAGTTGTGGATTTGCATGTAAGTCCCACTGTAGCTTCTCTACAGTCCAGACAAAATTTAAATGTTGAAAACTTCTGTCTTTCAAAAGAACAGACTTTAGCTTAGAAGATTTGGGGTTTGGATGTTTAAAAAATGACATAAATCACGAT
The DNA here is from genome assembly GCA_013397245.1 of Thryothorus ludovicianus. Taxonomy (NCBI): domain Eukaryota; kingdom Metazoa; phylum Chordata; class Aves; order Passeriformes; family Certhiidae; genus Thryothorus; species Thryothorus ludovicianus. The sequence goes on along the minus strand of VZTB01017704.1, from coordinate 82,321 downwards.
TCTGTGTTATTTTGAAGACAACATGTCTGGCTTGTGGACACTCCCACCTCCTTCTGGGTTGCCTGCTTTGGGACAGCCAGAGGATGTGAGCCGTGCAAACTGAGTGTGATAAACACTCACAATCCTTTTGTCTCCTTGTCTCTCCCTTCCTGCATCCCAGAAAAGCAGAGGAAGGCCAGGTTCCATGCAGACAAGCAGCAGGCAGTGCTGGCAGTGACAGGAGCAGGTAGGCAAGCCCAGCATGCCCAGGGCTCTGTGTGTGTGTCAGGTTGGGGAATGGGATCTGTTGAAATCGAGCACAGGGAAGAGGGAAAAGATCTGGAGAGCTCAGAGCAAGGGGTGGGATTCCCTGTCCAGAGTGGTTAGCAAAGAAAATGTAATTGCAAGTTGAAACCCTCTTGGTTTTGCTGCTGTTTATAGCAGCCTTAGTTCTGGATGTTTGTTTAAGATGCTGTCCCTGTGGCAGGGAGCAATTAATCCATTCCAGTTGCTGTGGAGAAGGAACTGTTGTCAAAGCCAGAAATGCTCTGCAATCCACAAAAGGCCCTCTGGGGTTCCTGGAGAAACATCTCCAGCAGCAGCCAAGCCAGTGATCACACCCTGGTCTCAGTTCCCCGACCCATGTTCATCTCTTTCCACAGAATCACAGAATCATGGAGCAGTTTGGGTTGGAAAGCCCACCTAGTTCCAACCTTCCTCTACACCAGGTACTCCAGAGCCCCAGGGCTGTTGGGTTTTTTGCTTTTGCAGAAAATTCTCCTGAGCTAAGAAAGTCCTTTTTTTCACGCCTGAGATGAAAGAAGAAGCTGAAACTCTTCAGGTCTTGCTTCCAAGGTTGTTTATTTTATCTCATCTAAAATATTCTTTCCCTGACCTGCTGAGCTCCTTCCAGCAGGACAGTCCAAGGCACTTTCTATGCCCTTGAGGCGGTGTTAATTTTTTATACTACAAACTACATTTACATTATTTACAATTACTTTCCAACCCCTATCACCTATGTTAGACAGTCAGTCCCTACTCTAAACCAATCACCCGTGCCACCATCACAGCAGAAATGGAGAAGGTGAAGAAGAAGGAAGAAACCCAAAAAGCCACGAGGTTCCTCCATCTTGGCATTACCCACCCCCCTGTACTAAAACCCAAAATCTGCTTTTTCACCCTGTGACAAACTTATTATTACTCTATTTAAACTCTTGTGACCTGTAATTCTTCTTTGAAGGTTGGCAATGGTTTCCATGGGCTAAAATCCAAACCACAGGTGTTTTGGGCTCTGTGTCAAGGTCTCCAAGCCCTCTGCCCAGGTCTCTGCACCTTCAGTGCAGCCAGTTCCCACACAGAGCATTCTTCCTTGAAGGGTTTTTGGGATCTTGAGGTCCATAAATGTTCTACCACGGCTTCCACAGCCTTGTGTGCTCCTTCCACAGCACCTCCCACAGCTGGCTGCAGGATCCCTCCTGCCAGAGCATTTGTGGAACCCCTGTGTGATCCTGGAAGGGACTGTGCTCTCTGCTATTCCTGCAGATTTTGAGCATGTGGCTCTAAAACTCTCTGCAAAGCTTTAATTACAGGGGGAAAAAAATGATGTTTTTTAAATAGATTGTCCCAGAGGACAATAGAGCTGGCAAGTTATTTCCCTTGTCTGGTGGTCTAGAACTGCTTGTCACACACAGATGTGCATCACTCACAGATTAGCTTCCATTAGGACTTCAGGCTTCATCTTCTACTTTTTTGCATAGGAAACTTGAGCTCAGGTTGGCTTTTGGAGCTGGTTGTTGCCGAAATAATTCACCACCTTGAGCTCAGCCATGCCAGGGGCTGCCAAAAGCAGTGGAGCAGGTGGATCCTGGTGGTGCCACGGGGCTGGCACTGGCACAGGGCAAGGCTGGGAGCACCTGGGGGGGAGCAGTCCTGCCTCCACCTGAGATGAGGCAGTGCCAGTGATTTCACAGCCTCTGGAGGGATTTAAAAGGTGTGTGGATGGGGGGACACGGGGTAGCTGTGGTTAATTGATCCCAGCCATCCCAGAGGTCTTTCCCAACCTATACAATTCTGTGATTGTGCAGATTTTTCAGAACTCTCACCACACTGAATGATGTTGTGAATGTCTGAGGGAAGCAGCTCTCTTGCTCATGCACCCTTCAGTGCTTTCTGCTGCTCCTGAGCAATTCTTTGCACAGCACATCACATCTTCTGCATCCCACCCTGGGCAGTGTCAGCCCCTTACCCCTCACCTCAATTCTCCTCACCCAGCACCAAGCCCAGGCGTTGCATCACACAAAACTTTTGCTTTATTTCTCTCTTTTCCAAGCTTTTTGAAGCCCCCAGCTCATTCAAAAGGCATTATTTTTAGGTATGGCCATTATACACTTATAGAAATTCTACATCCTGTTGTTCACTGTTATGCCTTTGAATCTGCCTCCCAATACCAGATTCCCTCAGCTGAACCATTCCCCAGCTTCTTCTTCAGGGTGGCTCCACCACCTGAAGCTTTTTTTCCTGAAGGCTGATTACTCTTCTGGTTTATTTTGTTGACATCTGATAGAATTTCCTCCCTTGCTAATGAGCTTCTTTGTCCACTTGTGCTACAATAATCCCAGGTAAAAAAAACAAAACAAAAACAGCCAAGAAGAATTAAACACTTTGGGAAGACTGTGAGTGAATAACACAATTCTGAAGCAAATCCACCTGCTGAGCCCCTTGGCTTTCTGTGCACAGGGTTGAGCTGACACACGAGGTGCATCTCTCCACTGAAGTGTGACTGCTCCTCCAACAAAAATCCCACTTTTCCCTCATACAACTCAAATCTGTGTCTGCTGGTTTGGCACTGATCCTCATTTGTTCTCCCAGCTCTCTGGAGACAGGAGGACTGGGAGCTCTGCTCACCCCCAAGCAGGGCTCCACCTTTCTGAGCCTATCAGCCATCCTTGAACGTGGAGCTTCCAAACTTTCCCCTCCCTGTTCAGCAGCTCTCCTTCTGCACAGGGAATTAGCTGACTACAAATTGAATAAAACAAAAACTTAAGTCACTTTCAGGTTACTCATAGAGAGAAGCAAAGCTGAGAAATGACAAGTTACTTGAGGGGATTTGTCAAATAGGAAACATCTTTCTGTTTTTTCAGCTCTCTGACATCACTGGGAGCTGGGATCTTGCATCCCTAATAACCATAACTTTTTCTTCTCGTAGAAAATGGAGTATTTAATGTAATGCTCATTTTTTTCCCCTGAAAATCTTCTTAGGGACATAGAAATGGATGTTAATGTATGCAAGTCCATTACTGAGTATGGTAATGAAGAAGTCATGGCCAATGGTGAAGCTTAAATTAAGCACGCTTCAGAAAACAAACACAACTCCTCCAGAATTCCTATTCAACATTTGTAATGGAATAAAACTCCTAATAAAACGTTTTCCCCAAGAAGTAATAAATTCTGGAAACATGACTGTATTTACTTAGACCTTTTGTAATGAAAACGTTTTTCTTAGGCAGGAAAACTGCTCTTTATGGGAAAATTCAGTAAATACAATTATGCAACTGTTTTCCTGAGGCTTTTACAAACCTGTGCTACTGCAAATGCTCAGCAGACCAGTCCAGCAGTGTGTGTGGAACACAGAGAAAACATTTCTCAAGCATTGAAAACACATATGTACTTTTCTCTTTCTGTATCTCATTTATATAATTAAAAACTCCTCCAAACCCTCAGCAGAGATCTGAAAAAACCTGATTCATTTTTCACCAGGAGCGAGTTTGTTCAGGCCATAAATCTTCTGAAATGAAACGCAACAAATCTCCACTCAGAACTTCTTGAGAAATGCTTTTTCTTAAAAGCGTTAAAAGTAAAAATGCCATTTCAATTTTATTTATTTATTTATTTATTTGGGGGAAGCTAAACAAATGGATTTAAATTTATGATTTAATCTAGGGAAAATGTATCAAGCATCGTTAGGATTGATTTTTTTTTTTAAGTAGATGCTGACCACATAAATGCTGTTGTTGCCTCTGGAATTAGCAGGGGGCTCACACACACCCCAGGGCTGATGTAAGATGTTTTGCTGGTGTGTGTTGGAGTCACACTGGAAGTTAAACACTCACCACTAAATTTCAGTGGGGTTTTACCCCTGTTTTCACACCCTCTGGGCTGTTTGAGGAGGCTCAGAGGGCACCAACCACTCCAGCCGACCCTGGCAGCTCTGCTGGGTCTTTGCTCAGGGGAACTCCAAACTTTCCGTGTTTTTTGGGATAACAGGAGCCCTCCCAGTGCTCCCAGTGCTGTGCCCTGGCCAGGGATGCTGAGCAGCACAAACAGAGCTGACAGCTCTGCCTCAAGCCAAGCCCAGGGCTGATTTGCACGGCCAGCACTGTGCAAAGCAGCTGGAGAGCTTTGATCCCAAACTGTGGAGGAGCTCCTGATTACTGATCCCAGGCAATCAGATATTGCTGCAAATGCAGAAGAAAGCCCCTCTCAAGGAGGCCCTGCCCTTGCTCCTCCAGCACAGAAGGGCTTTCAGAGGAATCAGAGCTCAGCAATCGCATTTGCACAGCAAATAAAAGGAGCAGCCCCCTTGGCTGTCCTGTCAGCTCCAAAGGCCTGGCAGGATTTGTCACTAACATCCCTGAGCTCTGGGTCACCAAAACAGGGGATCAAAGCTCAGGCAGCCTGGGAAGGCATCAGCCCTGGCTGGCAGGACTCACAGGGTGGGGTTTGGAGAGGCTCTGAGGCTGTGACAGCCAAGGAGAGACACTGGAGCACCCCCCAAACTTCTTACTGGGGTGAAAAAACACCCCTCTGGATGTATGGAAATATATCCCTCTGGGAGCTCTGGGTGCAGCTGCTGTCACCTGTCCCACAATTTCCATCCATTCAACCCCCCAAAAAAACATTTTGAATTAGGGGAAACAACGTGGCAAATGACATCTCTGTAGGATGTGCTGTTTGTGTCTCCTCTGGTTAGTTTGTGCTTCACCACGTCATAACAAAAAAAAAAACAAAAAAAAAAGAGGGGAAAGAACTATTTGGGTTTTGTGGCTTTTAGATAGGCAAGTTTTAAAATATTGCACAAACAAGAAATCATTTTGTTTGGGTTTTCTAGTGCAAATGGAGATAAATCAAGAGCAAATATTTTTAGGGCAAAGATGGACTGGAATGGTGATGGCAACTCCTGTTAAAACTTTGGCTCACAACATGATTTCCATGATTTATACCTCTACTTGCATCTCTGAGAGTTAATTATTTTCCTAACAATATTCAAAGAGGAAGTTTCAGCTCCTAAGACAATTTGGAATAAGTTTGGCCAAAAGTATCTGCATTACTTAAGGATGATGTTTTTACCCTGAAAATAAAATACCTTTATTTCTCTCTCAAATAACTAATTATCCAGGTGGTAACAATACCAGACTAGAAAATTACTTCTAAATAAATTGGAAGATTCATCAGTTAAGGTAGTGTAATATAAAAATTTTATAAATTATACTCTAGATCATTTGCATTCACAAAGACAAGAGACTCATTTCCTTTCCCCTAACTCTGTGATTTCTCATATTTCATTAAGCTTTAGTCAGGAGACTTAAGTCTTATTCTATATCAAATTAGTCTTTAAGTAGAATAAGAATACAAGTGCTGCTAATTAATATTTTTTTATACACCCTTAATCCTGCTGAAGAATGGACTGAAGAAATTATTGCATTTCCTTCTCACCTGGCCTAAAAAGAGCAAAGGCCTTAGGAGAGCCTCAGCCTGGAGTCAGCCAGGTGCAAAGCAGCCAGGGCAAATCAAACTTCAGATTTTTTCTGTCTCTATCACATGATCACTCAGAGAATCCCAAGAGCCCTCACTGATTTTGAGAGATTATCACAAATCAGGTTTTCAATTTTAATATTTTTAATTAATAGTCCGAGGAAGGGAGGGAATTTACTGGGCACGAGGGAGAAAACAGGCGTAATTTGGAAATGTATGAACCAGCGAAGCAGGAAAGCTAAAAAATTGTTCTGGGTGAGAAGAAATGAGAGAAGGAAAGAATTTTCTCCATCAGGCACAGCAAGGTTGTGAGGAAAAAAACAGGGAAAGACTTGGTGAGACAAAGGGAAGCAGAGGGGTGTGCTCTGTCTCAGGTCCCTGCAAACAGGGACTGTCCCCTCTCCTGGATTAGCAGAGGGGGAATTCCAGGTGTTGTGGGTCGAGGTTTTTGGGGTCCCACCCTGGCAGCACCCCCAGCATCACCCCCTCCAACCCCTGGGTGCTGCAAAACTGGAATTCAAGGTAAGGCCACAGCTTGGCTGAGAGGGGGATATTCCTCAGCAGAAGAAAGAAGCAACTTCTCAGGTCCAAAATCTGCACTTGAATCAGTTCATTAATCCCACAGTGCAAATCAGAGGAGAGGGGAGGAGGGGAAGACGTGAGGAATTCACAGAGTCCAGGACAAAAATAGCATTATTAAACACTTTGTTTCTTTTTTTGGACGTTTTCCCAATGATTTTTAAATCTCTCTAGGCTTATAGAGAAAGGAAAAAAAAAAAATTTCCATCCTTTATGTGCAGGTTTCAGAAGACAACCTTGTGCAGTGGTGCTGTAGGGAAGGACTGCAGCTGCAGCTCTCCCCCCTCGTGTCTGGGACCTCAGCACCAGCTGATGCATCTTGAGTGCAACCCCCCAAAAACAGGAGCACAGGAGATGCTCCAGCCTGTCCTGAAAAACAAAGGAAGAGAGAAATGCCACTCAGAAATAATCCTAAAGGGAGTGGGCGAGGGTGAGGATTATGGCAGCTTTAAGCAAAAGTTAGAATGAAATGAAAGATTAGGCAGTTCTTTTGTTCTTTTAGGAGGAAATGTGCTTGTGTAGCACTTTTCCCCAAACTTTGACAGCCCCAGCAGAGAATATGAGAAGTATATGCAATTTTTCTTCCATTAAAAAAACCTCTGCCATTAAACGTTCGTTATTTGACAACCTAAAATTCAGTACCTGATTTTTGTAGTCTCACTTTATCTCTGCGCTTGCCAAGTGTAAATTAACTTCTGTTTGTCTCTTTTACTGAAATACAGCTAGCCCTGCTTGCTCTTGTGTTATAAAATAGTTATTCCTTAGAAAAACACCCATAAAACAGAGCAGGAAAGGAATGAACTGACTGGGATGTGTGTTGGTAGCTGGGCAAAGTGAGAGCACAACTTTTGTGCAAGAAGCTTTGCTGGAAAGATTAATTATTATTGGAATCAGTTTCAGATTCAGCAAGATGGGTTTTTGTGGACATTCTGGCAAATCCCCTTAAATCTGAATTCCATAACTATGGGAGAGATGGAAGGGGTGGCTGAAATAGGATAGGATGATAACAGGAATAGGAGCCAGCACCCAAATCAGATTTGTGCATAATCAGCTCAGGAGATTGAAGCCTGGGAAAGCTTTTAAAGGCTCATGTGATCCTAAATGGCTGAGGTGAAAATGTAAGCATATATGTCCACAAAATAGAGTTTATTTCAATAGCTACCTTGGAAATGCAGTGAGTGTGGCAGGTCTGAACTGCAGAGGGCTGGTAATGGACTGGAGGGTCTTTTATTTATAGATCTGCTCTGGTTTAAATCCAATTCAAGACATCAGCAGCTAAAAGCTGGGTACTTTCCTGTGGCCTGCAGGACCTCTGTCCAAGGCTGTGGAGCTGCAGGAGCTCCCAGCTCTGGGAGATCCACCAGGATCAGGAGCTGGGGGCAGAGACCACAGGGGTTTGCAGCAGAAATCCCAGAAGAGGCAAATCCAGTGGGATTGGGGCACGACCTCCTCCAGAAACCATTTTCCTGGGATGGTTTTAACCCTGCCCATCCACCCCAGGTGTTTTGCCTGCAGGATGCCCAAATCCTGCCCCTGCAGGGAGCCAGACATTCCTAGAGTACCCAAGGTTCAGCCCAAGGTGCTGTTTGCACAGTTAAACAAACACAGCCCTGAGGATGTGGTTGAACACAGGAATGGGGCCGTGGTGGCCCTGTCCTCTGGCCTGTCTGGCACTGCCACAGGACAGAGCTGAGCTGGTGCAAGGCAGCTCCTTGTGAAGACCACAATCCAGAGGTCATGGCTCATCCAAATCTCTGCTTCAGACAGCTGAGAGCAAAGACAAAAAAAAGCAAAGTTAGATCTGTACTTGGGAAAAAAACAAACAAAAAACCTCCAAAAACACAAATAAGGGGAATAAAATGCATCTGTTGATAATCAGGAGCCAAATAATTGCTTGACAAGCAATGCAGAGAGACCCAAGCCAATGGCACTGGATGGGGGGAGCAATGTGAAATAATGCATGAATATTGAACACTGACTGCCCAACACCATCCCTGGAAGTGTTCCAAAGCCACGTGGATGTGGCACTTGGGACATGGTTTACTTGATGACCTTAGAGGGTTTTTCCAGCCTCAGTGATTCTGTGAGAGGGATTTGGGCCCTGAGGCCAGTGTTGGTGGCAGTGCACCAAAATTTGCCTTCCAAATACTCAGGGAGGGGATGGAAGCACTGGGATCTAAGGTCAAAGGAGGTGACTGGAGGGGACACAGGAGGGCTGAGCAGAAAACAAATTTCTTAACACCAGCTCTGAGGTCTGGAGAAACAAGAGGCAATTGATCCCATTTGGGGCCGTTGATCCCATCCAGGGCAATTCCAGGGCAAAAAAAAAAAGGATTGTGTCACCTACTCAGCCATCATATATTGAATGGGGTGAGGAGGACTCAGATTCAGAGTGGAGAAATGTGAAAAAGCTGGAGTGTGTGCCTGAGGGAGGGAGGAAGGAAGATGAGGGGTGGGTTGTTTGGCACCCCTCTGCAGATCCAGGGCTGCCACCCTGACGTCCCACAATTTACAGTTTCCAGCAGGATTTCTGTTTGACTGAGAAAAAATGCTGCTGAGTGTTGCAAAGTGAGTAAATCATCCTCCCTGCTCTCAGCTCTCGTTTGTTTTGAAGCCACCAGCTCTTCCCTGGGTGTGGGGGAAGGATGGGGAAGGAGGCAGGAGGCAGGGAAGGGGCACAGAGAGGTGACCAGACACCCAGACAGCTTTGGCTCCCTCAGAACAAATCCCTGCTTTGGGCAGAGCTGACCAGACTGTCTAGGCACTGTATATATAGGATGGAGCAGGAGTTTGCAATTACATTCCATTTCTGTGGTTTACATATAGCAGTGCTTTATAAGCCAGCACACATCAAGGCTGAGCCTTTCACTGAGCTTTTTCCAGGGAGTGGGGTTCTTATCTCCTCTTAGGAAACGAAAACTTGGGCAAATTTGCTTTTCCAGGTTGAAGAAACCACAGAAATGTGAAGGCCATTTTTATAAATAACATCATGCACCGAATTCCACTATTCCTTTTTACTTTTATTCACAGCTCAGCTGCATGAAGTATTTCTTATTGGAACAAATGTGTCTTTATTTTCTTCATTTTTTATTTTAAAAAAACCCCACCAAAGCAGATTTACAGCAATTCTTCCTATCAATAGACAAACCAGCTGAAGCTCCTGACTCCCAGTTTTGTCCCAATCACCTCATTTGTGGGCACATTTTGAATTAGAGCTGATCTATTAGAGGAGCTGAGCTGAGCTCCCACCCTGCCTGATGTCCACCAGTGTCACCTCCTGCTCCTGCTCTGAGGGCATGGAAGTTAGAGCAGAAAAAACAGGATGGTTCATTAAAAAGGACTTTCTCAGCCCATGCCAATGGCAACTCGAATGTTCCTATTTTCAAAGGATACAAGACGTTTCCTAGCAAGGCTGGAAAACCAAACTCGTGGTAATCCTTCAGAGTGGAAAAGACTTGCAGCTTGAGTCAACAAGAGAAGGTGAGAATATTGCCTTCACTCCAGTAATGCCACCAACTCCACTTGCATCCATCTCCCAGCAGAAGAATGTTGCTTTCATATTACAAAAAAGAAAAGAAATACAAATTGCAAACAGCCACAGAGTGGAGATGGGCATTTCAATCTTAAACTCATCACAACCTGGGATTGCAGCCCCAGATATCATCAACTATTTTCATGTTTTTTTTAGTAACAATTTTTCAAACAAAGCATTGGAAACCTGTGATGTGTCACAGAGCAAGAGCTTCTGCATGCTACACGTTTTCCAGGAAAACAGTTCAATTAATTTCATCAGGGAAATGAATGGTAAATTCCAGCTTAAATGAAAGATACAGAGACCTTCATGTGCAAGATGAGAAATTAAATACAAGTGAAAACACAGAAAATTGATGGCAAGACCCAGACACTGGGGAAGATAATAGAGATGCCCAGGCAGCTTGGCCTGGTTTTTCAGCCACAAGCAGCAATTTAGGCAGAGAATTTGGACTGCCTGGTTTGAGAGCAGCCAGGATGTGTGACTTGAGGCTGTTTGAGCACACAGGCCAGCGTTTGTCAGCCTATTGACACTTTATTGACCCTGACACTTTATTGCTCTTCCTCAAAACACGGTGCCATTTCCAGAACCCAGCCAGACAAAACCAAACCCTGAGGAGATGGCAGAATTCACCCCAGAGGCCATGGGAAGAAGGATTTATCCTGTTGAAAACCAGAGTCCGTGTTGAGGAGTGGGCTGGCTGAGGCTACAGCCCTTTGCATAAAACACAGACAAAAATAAAACCCTCCAGCAAACAGGAGCTGTGCTTTCATGTCATTTGTGCTCTTCTCCTGATGCAAGGAACCTGGAGGGCCAAGAAGTGAGCAAGTCAGTCATTTTTCCAGGCACAAGGCATTTAAAATAGTTACAAGAGGGGTTTCCCATCCTTTAGCTTCCCTAATGTTTCTATGTGAAAAATAGGTGGAAAGATTTTCACAATGGAAAATAGGAAAAGGATGCCTGGTGCTGCCAATAAGTAGCTTAAAAATGGAAACTTTTCCCCTTTCTTTGCTGAACAGCAAACATGGACTTAAGAGACTTCATGAAGGCCCATTTTGAGGTGAAGAACTGAAAGAAATGCAACAATTTTCCCAAGTATTTGCAGCCAAATGAGCAGAAGTGAATGAGAATCCAGCAAAGGCCATTCAGACTGGTAAAGAAGGCAATTGTTCACTGAGAGCCTGTTCACAAAATCCTGTAGAGAGGAATGAAATCCTTCATTAAAGAACAATTCAACTCAGGTGTGCCATAAACTGGTACTCAGGCAAGTGTCATACCAGAAAATAGTGTTAAAAATCAACCAGAAAGGCCAGTAAAGCAGAAATATTATATTGGAAATAAATGCTACAAAATGGTTCTGTAGCCTAAGACATTAAGTTAAAGTTAAAATTGCACCTTTGAAGATTGTTAGGTTGGGGGTGGTGTGGAAAGGAGGTAGAGGTAGGTTTAAAAATATGGTTAATTCTCAAGAACCATGGGATTTTTGCACAGGAATAGAAAAGCATAAATGAAGCACCAGAGCACAATGTATCCCTCATCAGATGAACATGGAAATAAAAAAATAACTGATGAAATGTGTCAAATCTGCCAAAGCATTGAGGCTAGGGAAGATCCATATTGATGGACCCAGACATAAAGGAGCTGCAGTGCAGATGCCTCCATGCTACAGGCAGAGGCTACAATTTAATGCTTCCTTAATAATGATGATCCCTGCAATTGTGCTTTTTCTGGTAATCTCACCTCAAAAGAGGCCAAGCACCGTTTGATTCTCCCAGAAAATAAAGCCTGGAGAGGATCCTGCCCACCACTGGTCATCCTGCAGGCAGGACCTTGGGTATTCCAGATTAGAGAAAACACTGATGCCAGATGTTCTCACCCCAGCAGTCTGGGAGACAAATGGAGCTGAGAGAGTTTAAATGCTCTTCAAATAACACCTAATAATATCTTAGCTTCTTCAGAGCAGCTTTTCAAAGCATGAAATGTCACCAACTTCAATTTTGTATAACAAAAAGCTGCGAACTAAGCTTCCTAATTCAGGCAGAATTACATCACAGGGGGGGAAAGCTCTGATCTTACATGAAACATTATGAAAGGTTCACCAGAGCCAGATCCTAACAGGTGCACAGGAATTTCCAAGCCTCTGGCAGGAGGAAATGCATTTTGCATTCCTGATGGCCGTGGGGAGCTCAAGGCTGCAGCAACTGGAGAAGTTGTGGCTCTGTCTTTTGAGACTCAGAAGGAACTGGAACAATTAGAGCTCATTCTGTCTGGAAGGGGAGCCAGCAGGTACAACCTGCAGTGGTAGAGCCCGAAAATAAATTGGAAGGAGCTGACAAGAGCAGCTGTGAGGATGGAGGTGTCTTCTCAGAGAATTTTAGAATGTGCAGAGCTCCTGGAAGGGAGCTGAAGACGTGCTGTGAATTGCTCTGTGCTGCTGGGAGATTTTGTGCGCAGCAAAGACAGTCTGGGGCTGTGAGAAACCTGCACACTGGCTCAGTTACACTCACCTTGCAGCCTGAGCACAGCAAAGCCAAACATTCCAGCTAGTTAATCCCCAAAATCCACCTCCTAATTCTCCCCAGCACGCTCTGTCCCTCAGGCTGAAGTTGGCAGGGTGCTCCTATCTTAACAGTGAACCACAGCAAAGCCTTAAGGTTAAAGAATCCTGGAATGGTTTGGGTTGGAAGGGACTCAGAATGCCACCCCCTGCCATGGGCAAGGACACATTCCACTATCCCAGGCTGCTCCAAGCCCTGTCCAGCCTGGCCTTGGACACTGCCAGGGCTCCAGGGGCAGCCACGGCTTCTCTGGGCCTCACACCCTCTGAGGAAAGAAAAGCTTCAGCCCTCCTGGACTGGGGAATCTCCAAAATCTAGGGCTGAATGTGCCCATTTGGACCTTTAAAGCTCCAGGTCATCACAGATTTTTTGCCAACAGCCTGATGCTATAGGCTGTTTTAAAATGTCAGATTTGAAGAGAAGGAAATGATGAGCAAAGCAGTAAATCCCCAAAAGCCTGACTGCTGGGGAGAGAAGGATTTGGACCATGGATGCCCAGTGAGAATGGGGAGGGTGAGGAAGGAAAAGTGACACAGAGCAAAAATGAGAGTGAGCAGGGAATGTGGATTATCAGAGGGACTGGGAACAGAGCAGGGGCTGTGTGGGAGTGCCAGAGAGCCCCCAAAAAACAGATGAGGACATGAAAGCACAAGAACAACCAGCACAGGCCTTGCTGCTCTTCCAGTTCCATGTTTTCCTGCCCAAATATATCAAAGATGCTCCAGGGGAGGCAAGGGGAGGGAAAGATCACGCTTATATTACTTTTGGACAGATAGAGAAAGCCACTGCCAAAAATCTGAAGTCCAAAAAGAGTAAAAACTTTTGAAGGCTGTACACAAGCCTCAAGTGAGGTAGAGGCATTAATGCCAGAGCCCTCCAGAGTCACCCCATGAGGATCAGGGCCACCTCTGTCCCCAGGGACACCCTTTGGATAATGCTGAGTATCCCTTGGGAAGTGTTGGCACAAGCTGAGGCTGAGGATCCTGAAGATGAAGTCTCCCAGCTGCAGGTGTCCTCCACCTCTAGATCTCCAACCATTTTGTGATAAATCACTTCTGATGGTGCTGGTCCTGCTCTCAGGCACTTTAACAGTGCAGAGCTGTTCCTGGGCTGTGCTGGGGCGTGGGGAGATTTCAGCATGTACAAATTCACACTCATTTGTCATCGGAATTACCCCGAGCTGCCAGCAAACAGGAGCACTGCCTCAGAGAGACCAGTTGTGAGAATAGTTTTTAGCACAACATTGGGTGTTTTATGTGCTGTGCCAACTCCTTTTGCAATAAATCAGAGTTGCCCAGCACATGCCTCTCAGGAGGTATAAAATCACCTGAGAAAAAGTGTTCTGGCCACTTGCCTGCACTGTAATTCCTTCCAAGGGTACAGCCCCCCAAGTCAGACATGAGGGATGAGATGCTGACCCCTGAGAGGGGCCTCTGCAGAAAGGGCCAAGAGCAACACTCTTCCCTAGAGCTCATAAATGGGATGAGCCAAACCTGTTAAACAGCATGGAAAGACTCCCAGGGATTTTAATGGGTTTCATGCCACTGCACTGGATGCAAAGACCCTCTTTGTTCCTGAAAGGGTCGTCTGTCCTGGGGAGAATGCAGAAGCAGCAGTCCAGGGAAATTAAATTCAATTAACCATTTCATTTTAGTATTGGCATTTACATAGTCCATTGATTACCTGGCTGTGCAGACTCCTCCAATTACTTAAGAGTATAAAATGCTCCCAATCTGGGGCGTTCTTTGCCAAGAGCAGCCCTGTGACAGCTGCAGTGCAGGAAGGCAGGGGGCAAAGAGGCCACCCCAGCAAGACCAGCACTTCACAGTTTATAGGAGGAAAATGGGGACAGATTCGCTCTTGCAAATCCTATTTTTTAATTGTTCACTGGGACTATTCACATGAAAACTCTCAGGGATAACAATACCCTGCCACCTCCCCTGCCTCACTGCATCTTTTCCCTCTGACCACATCACCTACAAGGTCAGCTCTTGTGAAATATTGCCCAATAAAATGCTATATCCTCATCAAGGAGGTGATTTAAAACCAAAAGAGTTGTGATTTAGCAAGGTCCAGCTTTTGGGTTTTGTGGGAACGTGTTGTCTTGAGTCATAACTCACTCTCCTTCGGTTGAGGACAAAAATATTTTTAAAACTTTGCGTTGTTAAAATCAGATCCAGTGTGACATTAGTTTCTGTCAAAAAAAAAGAAAAACAAAAAAAGCCTGGTTTTAGCAGATGGTTCTTATGGTAGCCAGACTACCCTGTTATGAAAATAAAGTTTTGAAGAGTTTGGTTTCCCTTTCCGGTGCTTTTCTGCTGCCTAAGAAAAGAAACATCCGCTGAGTCTCAGCCTATTTACCCCTTCAGAAATATAAATATAATTTCAAAATATTTTACAATTGATTTTTGCCTTATTTCCTTCCAAATTTTGCATTACATGCCATAAATGCTTTAAGAAGAGAAAGCAATTCTTTCTTTTAATGCCCTCCTTTGCAGCTGAAGAACCAAAAATATTACCCAAAGTTTCCTTTCCATCTATGACCATACCTAAGAGAAATGTAAAATGTTAATTATTGAGGGGAAAAAAATAACCTTCTATTAGAAAGATTTAAAAAGCAGCTTCAAGTGACTGCATAGCACAAAGGTAGAAGCCATTTGTTGGTTGATTTTTTTTTTAAATTTGTGCCCTGCATCTCTTCCAGGACACTTCAGGGGTCTTTCCATTCCTCTGGCTGCTCCATTTTGTGGTTCTGAGAGCTGAGCACACACAGGACACCTGAGAACAGAGCAGAGGTGCATGCCAGGCTGTGCCAGAACACCTGAGAACAGAGCAGAGGTGCATGCCAGACTGTGCCAGCACACCTGAGAACAGAGCAGAGGTGCATCCCAGACTGTGCCAGCACACCTGAGAACAGAGCAGAGGTGCATGCCAGGCCATTCCAGCACACCTGAGAACAGAGCAGAGGTGCATGCCAGGCTGTGCCAGCACACCTGGATGCTGAGCTGAGCAGCCTTTGTAGTGAGCACGGTGTGAAATGGCCAATTTGTCCTCCCTGCTCACGCTGCAGCAAGGTGTGAAATCCCAAAGGGGAAAGGCAGCTCTCACATTTGCCTTTGGGATTTGCTGGTGAGCCAGGAGAGCAGCACTGCTGGAAAATCTCTGCTTGGGAAGCCTGAATCACAGAATCACAGGATGGTTTGGGTTGGAAGGGACTCAAAGGTTTTGTTCCACCTCTAGCCATGGCTAGGGACAATTCCCACCATCCCAGGTTGCTCCAAGCCCTGTCCAGCCTGGCCTTGGACACTGCCAGGGGCAGCCACAGGGGCTCTGGGCACCCTGTGCCAGGGTATCACCACCTTCACAGGGAACAATTCCTTCCCAATATCCCATCTAAGCCTCTCCTCTGTCAGTTTGAAGCCATTCCCCCTTGTCCTTCCACTCCAAGCCCTTGTCCAGAAATCTCTGACCCAAATAATGGAAGGCAAGGACAATTGTCCATGAAGCTCAGCAAGGTCCATCCAAGGTGCAGAATTGCCTCAACTTTTTGAGACATTCCCCAGCCCCACACTGATCCTGCCCTCATGGATTTCTCCCTTCCATCTAAGCTAATTTTCTTAGGCCTCACACTTCATTCTCTGTGGGAAGACATCAAAACCCATAAAGCAACTTTTTGTAGATTTATGGGAGATAAGGACACCACAGGGTTGTGGTGGGAAATTAGAAAGAGCAGGAGAGCAGCTTGGAAAAGCTGCTTCTCCTTTCTTCCCTCCCATGGTGGTCTCTGAAGGGCAGCCCAAGGAAAAAGCCTGGCAGAATTTTCAGGCAAATCCATGAGATCCGTTCCCCAGCCATAAATTGAATTCCAAGCATTAAAGCAAATGGAAGTGGCATTTTGTAAGATGTAAAGTCCCAATTCAGAAGCGGGAATGAAAATTACTATGGGTGTTCAAGGGACGTTTGCAGAAATTGTTATGGAAAAATCTCACATGTGGTTGGAATTACCCAGGGAATGGTTTTCTACCAAGAAAATAAAAATCATTCATGGGTGGGGTAGAAACAAATGTTTTGTTGCAAGAACAGTGGCCGAGATTTGGAATTTGCTGCCCTTTCACGACTGCAGTTGCACGAAGCTGCCACAAAACATCTTCTCCTGTTTTTGGGGGAGGTTGTGGGCAAGGAGCAGGCTTGACCTTTCCCAGCAGCTGCCAGGGAAGGTGGCTCTGGGAAGGTTACAGAGAGTTTATTCTTCGATTACAGTGGCTCAGCAAGGCCCTAATGTGTGTTTCAGTGGAGTTATTCAGAGCTACACTTGTAACACAATCCCAGCCATTCTGAGGGAATAAATGCATGTTTTGAAGTTATTTTAGGTAAAAAGAAACAGACTGGACTGCCTTAAATAACTGCTGACCTGCAATTACCAGCTAAGAGCTGCTGCATACAATGTAAAGAAAACCTCAGGCTGACAGGAATGGCAAACATGCCTTTAGACTGAGGCACAGCCACATTTCTTGGAGCACACATCCTCTCAGGCACAGCTCCTGCATGCCATGGATGTGTCTGCCCTGCTGCTGGAGCATGGGATATAAATGTGCTTTTCTGAGCAGATGCAAAGATTGAATCTGCTACTCCCTCACTGCCAGGCTGCAAGGGAAGCCTGATCATGGCATTTTTTGGTCCATAAAAGCTGGAGGAGAGGGATGAGGCTGGCAAATGTAAGTGGGAGCAGGCCTGGCTTTGCTGCCCTTCCTGCTGGCACAGCCCCAGTGCCCAGGGAAGGCTCACCCAGGTGGGCACTGCTTCACACCCACCCCAAATCTGGGATGGAAGAGACAGGGAACAAGTCCAGAGGAGACCAGCAGGTTGATCAGAGGGATGGAGAACCTCTCCCATGAGGAAAGGCTGGCAGAATTGGGATTGTTCAGCCTGGAGAAGAATTTGTCACCCTGATTTCAGATTGATAAAATCAAGGGCTTCCAGTACCTGGAGGAGCTGACCAGAAAAATGGAAAGAGATTTTGGACAAGGGCCTGGAGTGACAGGACAAGGGGGAATGGAATCACACTGACAAAAAGCAGGGTGAGATGGGATTTTGGGCAGGAATTGTTTCCTGTGAGGGTGGGCAGGGTGCCCAGAGCAGCTGTGGCTGCCCCTGGGTCCCTGGAAATGTCCCAGGTCAGGTTGGATGGGGCTTGCTCCTGGCAATGAGCTGGATGATCTTTAAATTCCCTTCTAATCCAAACCATTCCATGATTTTACGATCCAAGAAAGCCCAAATACAAAAGCAGTGGATCTGGATTAGATTCAGCAGAACAACATAACAGGGTGCTAAGAAAAAGGGGATTTCATTAAATCATTTTTTTGATCACCCTCAAGATTACCTGAAGAACTGGAGAACAGTTACAAACACATCAATCAAAAAGGTAGAAAAATGCAATAATTTAGGAGCAAAACTGTTCGAGGGACTATTTGCAAATGGCATTTCATGGATTAAATAAATTGTGCTTCAGTGACAAGGATGGGGCACCAAACTCCAGCCAGGTATTCAAGGACAGCACAGGCTTCTGAAGCAGCTGCTGCAATTCACAATAACAGCCTGAGTCTCTCCCCACTGAAATCCCAGGGCAGGTCTGGGACTTGCTAATGGTTTATTATTTATTGGTTTATGTTTCATTAACTGAAATATTCTGAGCGTTGCACAGGGTTAGCAAACAAAATAAAACTAGCATCAGTTTCTGACTCTGCCACTGAGCTGGTAATGGATTTGGCATAAATAATTTAAACTTTCTGGTTTGTTTCTCTACATTGAAAGTAGAATTTTGTTGCTTCTTTTTTAAATAAAATGTTTTGATATCTAATAGTAAACACACTACATTAAAAGTAAATATTTTGTCACCATATTGTCATACCAGATAGTTTGTCCCATTTACATGCTCCAAATGTTCTACAGGGGAGTGATAACAACCCCTATAAAACCATAAAAAGTTGATTCATAAGTACTGTGAGACACCTGAGCATGAAAAGAACAGATTTTTCTGGAATAGCTGAGCTTTCTGCTAGCACAGATTTAAAGAAAAAAAAAAAAAAAAAAAGAAAAAAAGAAGAAAAACAAAGCTTTAAATCTTATAAAATGGTAATTGTGCATGGAGAACAAATGAGGCCTTGCAGCTTTAGCAGTTAACCATGACTGTGAGTTGGACACGTGTGTTTCTCATTATTGGCAAACACATTGTTAAACACGAGCAGACCCCAATGTACACGTGCTTTACATTACATCTGCACAAGGGAACTCTTCCCACAGCCAGCAGCACTTCCCAAATCCCAAACGATGATCCCTGTTCTGGGGAGCCCTTGCTTGGAACACTCCTCGTGTGTTTTATGGAACACACATTAAAAATCCAGGATCAAACAGTGCTGCTTTTTCACTTGTGATTACAGAACTTAGAGCACCAGCAAGCCCAGCCAGGCAGAACCTTGCACTGCAATCCCTTAAACCCACAATGGAAATCAGGCAGCTCCAAGGATAAATTCCTGTCCTGGCCAGCCAAAAAGAAGGATAAACTGATTTGAAATAGTACAAAAATAATTAGGAAGGCTAACAAGGATTTCCATGTGGGCTATCACAAGAAAACATTACATGGAGAGGAAGGGAAAAAAGGACAGGGGAGCTCTGCTAACTCAGGACCACCATCCATGGTGGGAGTGGGATATAAGCCAGAGCAGCAGGGTTCAAGAGTTAAAATCACATGGAAGAGATGGGAAATGAGGGCAGAGAAACATCTGAGTAGATTTTGCTGCTGTTAAAGCTGATGCTCATTGGCATTATCCAGAGAGGTGATAGATGCCCCATCCCTGCAAGTGTCCAAGGCCAGGCTGGATGGAGCTCTGAGCACCTGGAAAGTGTCCCTGCCCATGGCAGAGGGTGGAATGAGATGGCCTCTAAGGCCCCTCCCATCCCAAACCAGTCTGTGATTTTATCATTTTATGTTTGGCTCTTTCAAGGTCAGGCCACACTTGGAATGCAAGAGTAATTTGAGCCACCAGAACATCTGCTCCGGGGTATTTTCAGACCATCCTGGAACAAGAAACACCCGAATCGTGTCAGAAAACTGATTCTCACAAAATCTTCAGGCAAAACTTGCCAATAAGCTGAGCTAAGCATGATAGCTCCAGCTCAGATGAGAGAGCCAGGTCCTTGCTGCATCACCTGGCATCCTTCCACTGGAGTAAATGGAGCTCTGCTGATCTGGCTCTGCACCTGGGAAGGGTTGCCAACAGACAAGCTGATGTGACATATCAGTGTTAGAAAGGAGAGGAGGGGGGAAAAAAATCTGTTAGATGCTGTAAAAAATTGTGGGCTTGGTGTTTCTCGACCTTGTAAAATTCAAAGAGGATCACAGCCCGTGTTTATGAGTGACCCAACAGATCCTCTCCTGGACAAAGTCCTCAGCCAGGACATCTCATGTGGAAAGAGCTCTTAGATGCTCCCTGCTTTCTAGAGGGCAATTTCTGCTCTATGCTGCAAAAAATTCCCACTTAGGCAACAAGGTAGACTGAAGAGTGACACAGTGTGCTGGGTTTGCTGCCTCCTTAGAGCAGAGAAGAATGCAGGAAAAAATAAAAAATTCTGGTGGCCTACAATTTTCCCACATTCCTCGAGTGTTTTCTGCTGGGTTTAAGTTTGAAATGGGGATGAACCACAAGTAAATTCCAGGTAAAGGGACTGGAGTTCCTCTGCACCTGGGCATCAGGGCTCAGTCCTGACAGTAGTGCATGGAATCCTAAAATGATCTGGTTTGGAATGGGCCTTAAATCTCATCCCATTCCATTGATCTCATGAGATCCAATGGATCTCCTCCCATTCCACCCCCTGCCACACCTTCAGCTACCCCAGGTTGCCCCAGACCCCTTCATCCTGGCCTTGAACACTTCCAGGGATGATTGCTACAAAGCCAGGAGTTATTCCAGTGCCTTTCAGGTTGGCCTTACATCTGAGCTTGAAGATACATTGCTGTCTGAAAATCAGAGCTGGATTTGGGGAGACACAGCTAAAAAATATCTGTGTTTGTCAAAAATCATTCCTGTCATCTCACTTTAATCCCAGATAGTTTATCATATTTCAACAATTTTTATTTTTTTTAACATTTGATAGCAGATTTCATCCCAGATGCCTGTGCCCACATTACCATTAGATTTACTCCTCATTCCTTTGACTTGATCACTGTTTCTGGTGGAGTCTGCAGCAAATCAGAGCTGAGTCCTGAGCAGCTCATGCTGGAGCCTGATGAAATCAAGAAAAAATGCAGCTCTTGTTTATTGAGGAAGCAAAGCTGCTTCCATAAATAAGAGGACACAAAAGAGAAGCAAAGATGAAATAGCACTCTGAGGGAGGCATTTCAATCATTTTAGAAGGATTTCAGCGCAAAATGGCAAGAGGAAAAGAGATTCCTCCTCTAAAAAGACAAATCTTGTGTTTTTAGTATTCTCAAAACACTTCAAATCTCACTGGAGAAAGGATTATTAGGGGCAACCTCAGCTTTAAACGAGGAGCCAGCCTCATTTCTGTGGGTATGGAATTGTTCCCAAAGGAATTCTGTTTTAAAATAGGGAGGAAAAAATGACACACAAATTTCTGGGCCAAGAATTTATCTTAGGAGCTGCTCCCAGCTCTATGTTGCTGCACAGCACCAACGCTCAGCCACCCCTGAGTGACACAGGGCTGTGGTGACTGTCACTGCCAGGTGACATCAGCTTCTCCAGCTGGGCCAGGTGGGATCAGGAGCAGAGAGAAGGGAACAATCAGCTGCCATCTGGGTGGGAGGCTCCTCCCCAACACCTGCAGCTGAGGCTGCACCTGCTGTGCTGGAGCTGCTCCTGCAGAGCTCTCAGGGAGCCTTCAAATGCCTTGTCACACCTCTCTCCTCTGGGCATGATTAAAAAGAAAACACAGAGCAAAACAACAACAAAAAGACAAAGAAACTCCAGAACATGATAAAGCAGAAAAAAATAAATGCTAAAAATCCTGAACTTGGTCCCCATCTGGCATCAGCCTCCTACACGATCCTGGGAGGTCTCAGCCTACACACCCCTCCCTCCTTTCCTTTGATTAGCCAAGAGACAATTTCCTTACTTTTGTTACGAGCACTTTGTAAGAGTGATGAAAAGCAAAGCTTGCCCAAGATGATGGAGATGCAAGGAACTTTCCCCTGCTTCTCCACAACTCCCTTTCCCCCCTCCCTTTCTCACCAGCACCTTGCACACCTTCCCACCAGAAGCCACATCCTGACAATAAAACCAGACCACAACCACCTGCTGTAGACACATCTTTGCTGCAGTTTGCTCAGTGAAACACAGGAATGCTTTCATGCCTGTCCAAGCTGACTGGTGTAAAAGAAAAGGAAGGGCTGGATTTTCAGTACCCAGAGACGTTTGCAAGAAAAGTCACATCAGCAGTACAGGTGAGAACTCCCAGTTTCTGTGACCAGAGCCCACAGGCAGAGCCAGGCTGCTGTGTGTCAGTGACTTGATCTCCTCTCCAGGCTGCAGAAATCAGCTCCTTGGCATCCAGGGGAGTTCTGGGATGAAATGCATCACAGCTCCTCAGTTAAGGTTAAATTTCATCAAGAGCATTGTTGGAGGTCTCACTTTAATATTTGCAAGGGTTCCAATGAAGTCCTCAGCCTTGGGCAGATCTTGCTCATAATCCCATGTCATTGATTAGTTGAAGCAAGCCCCAAATGGCAAATTGTCCCACTCCCTTGTTAATGCAGGCAGCTCCTCTCCTCTTCTAGCTCTGAAATAACGAGTGCAGCATCCCTAGGCTTGCCAAATGCACTTTAAGCTCATGAAATACCAGCTTTATGTCAAAAAATAGGCTTTTTGGAAAAGCAGAACTCAATATCTGACAGAAATGGAAGAGGATTGCAGCATACCTAGAGAAATTTCGGCTTAGTCCCAAAATTTGAATCTAACTTCCCGTTTTGAAGGTTTTGGAATGAGAGTTCTTGCTGAGGCACAGCCTAGCTAGAGAACTGATTGTGAACTTCAGACTAAGGGGAAAAAAAAACCCAAAATATCAGTTATGAATCTGGCTTTCAAAAAGGGCTTCAACATCCACATCCACTGCTGGCATTTCCCAGCTTTCAAGCAGAAAAACACCTTAATGGCTCACCAAGGTCTGGGTAAGGAGCTGGGCTGTGAATGCAGACTGTGCCCTATTCCTGTGGAGGACCCACCATCCCCAAAGGCATCAGAAACAGCCCCAATAAAGGCTGAGGGTGATGCCTTGGAGGCTGATCTGGAACAGAGAGTAGACAGAGCACAGGGATAAAGCAGGGATTTATTAAAAGGCCTCACTGAGCACACTTGGGCAGCACAAGAGCCTGGCTGGGCTACACCCAGGTTGAACCACAAAATGGTCACAAAATGGACAATCACAAGGTCTCACACTTTTATAAGTTTTGGTCCATTACTATGTTGGAGTTAATTGTCCAAATATAGCTTCAGGTTATGAAATTTCATCCTCCTTGTTTTTCTCTCTTCACTGTTGTTTGTGCTCTTGGGCTTGAAGGTTGTATCGGTTGTCCTTGGTCCCAAGCTAGAAAAGGAATTGTTTTGTCTATCTACTCTGTGAAGAGAGATTAACAGCACTTAATATGAAACCCAGCACTACACACTAAAACAGCACAGAATTTGAAAAGTAGAAAAGCTAAAACTTACGGCATCAAGGGAAGTGAAGGGAATTCCAGCCCTCTGGCAGCTGCCAGGGAAGGCCACCACCCCATTTGCTGCCATTAGGCAAATGCATCACAGCAGCTCCATCCCTGCCTGGCTCCCAAGTGACAGGGGGTTTATTGCTCCTCCAGGCTCCATCCACAGCCATTACTGCAGCAAAATAAAATGTAATCACATTTACATGGGATTTTCAACCCTCAGTAAGAAACCCTTCAGTCTCTGCTGCCAGACGTCGCTTCCTCCCAGTCTGCCATCCCACCCTGCAGCCCACGGCTGCCTGGCACATCCTGCCCTTTGTCTGCAGCCATTCACAGAAAACTTCAAAGAAATCCTCCCTAAAAGCTCCTCCTGGCCCGTCCTGCCCGCTGCTCCCCCAGGAGGGGACAGGATAACAGCAATTGGAGTTTTCTTCCCTCTGTGCTGTGTCGCTGATCACCTCTGCTCCATCAATCACCAGTTTGGGTGCTGGAGCAGCACAGCAGCACAGATCGAGGATTTGTGGCTTCTGCCAGCGGTACAAATATTGCAGAAGGAATTACAGCAGCTCTGGGGTAATCACAGGCCTTTCTTCAGATGCTGAAAGCATTTATAGACTTCTCCCTCACAGCAGGGCTATGAGTGGCTGTGCATAGTTAGGTTAATGGTTGGGGAAAATCCAATACCTGCTGAAGTCCCCTCTTAGGGAGAGGGGGAAGGTCTTGTCTACAAGCTCTGTGCTGTGAGGCACGACTCAGATTGCACCCATGCATTGCTTCTTCTTTTTCTTCCCCCCCTTGTGCAGATCTCCTTGTCAGGAGGAGCGAACCAAGAGGATTTACAAACCCTAATTCTTCATAAGCACTGTACTGCAACAAGAGAGATTTGGGGCAGTTTAGCAGGTTTGGGATTGGAAATGTTTCACTCCCTTCCCTTTTACCTGTGCCCTGGGTGGTCACTGCCCCTCATCCTCGTCCCCTCTGTGCCCTGGGAGGGGCTGGGCTTGCACACAGGGCTTGCTCTGCTCCCCTGGCTGTTTCCCAAGTGGTGAATGTGCCCTTTCATCAACAGCCTTGTCGTGTCTCTGACCTTTTCCTGCACTACACGAGCAGGCCTCATGTTCACTAACCCCCGCAGAAGATCGGGCAATAAAATCTTATTTTCTCAGGAAATGGTATCACTTGCGTATCTTAATGGAAATGCTGTGGTTTGTTGTTTTACACTGCGCTGCGAGCACCCAGATCAAAGAATTAACACAACGCTCAAGATCAGATCTAGCTTTGCAAGCAAGCCCTGTAGTTTTTGTCTTTGATATGCAAACAAAGAATTGTTAAATAAATTTGATAGTATCAAGCTAATAAAGGGCTTCAAATGCAGATTGAGCAACCACTAGCTAGCTGGGGACAAGGATTTCGATAAAGCAATGCTAAAAATATAAATAAATTCCAACTTAGAACTTTGGAATTTGTTCAAACACAGATCATAAAGCCTCAGCAGTTGTGTGATACAGTATTTTGTCTCCAGACATGTTACTTCAGGAAAATGTGGGGGTTAAGGTGAAGCTGATGAGATTATTTTCATATCAGCAACAAGTTTTATTGTTGCAGAACTCTCATTATTTGTGGGTGGTCAGAGCTCAACTCCACTGGCTTCATCTCCAACAGAGGAAAAGGTTTGAGACCAGCATGGACAGCATGTGTCAGCTTTCCTTTCTGGAACCTCTTGGCTTTTTGGAGGATACCTGTAGAATACCACGAGCTCAGCTGATGTAGATACTTAGAAAAGAGGATTTATTGTAGGGAAAATAAAAATATAACTCCTACTCAGTGGCTGCAGTGTGTCAGGAGAAAAAGGAAGTTTCTCTATCAGTGAGTGAACAAAAGCTGCTTTGAGCTCCAAGTTATTTCTGCATTTCCACTTTGGAATATTACCATTGGCCGTGGATGAAAGCAAGATTGCTGGAGCACTCCTACAAACAACTAATTGCAGCCTGCTGGTGCCAGGGATGCCTTCTCCTGAACCCCTCCCATCCAAAGCAGCAGCAGGGCACATCTGGAGCAGGGCACAGCTGGAGCAGGGCACAGGGACACACAGAGCTGTCCCCAAGTGTCCCCATCGGCCACAAGTGGCGTTTGCACCCCAAAAATGGGAACCCCCAGAGTTTAAAACCTTCTCCCACTTTGAAGTTTGCAACCCCTCCAGGCAGGGCAGCTCCCAGAAGATCTGGCAGCTCTCTAGGTTTAGGGTCTCCTGTTTCCAGAGGCAGAGCTGAACCTTCCCCCAGTCTGGTAGCCAGCCAAGGGATGGGCCAGGCTGTCGTTGCATTTATTCAGCATCCCAGGAGCTTTGCAGGAAGCTGCAGGTACAAGGATTAGTGGATTAAAGAGCAACAGGGGCACCTTAAAGCCACTCAAAGCAGGATTTTTTCCAGGGCATTTACAACAAATCAGAAGAGTTTTATATTAAGTCTCTGGAATAAAAGAGGGTTCAGACACTGCAGCCACACAGGCTGGCATGCAGTTGAGGCTGTAATCTATGGAAGTTATTATTTTTAAAGGCACAAACGAGCTTTCACTGTTTCAAAAGGGAGATATGGAGAAGAGGGAGACTGTCACCACGATGTGGTAACCCATTCTGCTGAGAGATTTTTATACACAAAAGCCCGCAGAGCTCAGAGGATGATTTGCTAGAGATTTGTACCTGCCTCTGTGGCTGGACCCTGCACAAAACAGAGCAGAAAAGGCGAGTTCATCCCAGGCCAGGGGCCACAGAATGCCCAGAAATTCCCCCAGTCCGAGGCAGGGAGAGTCTGGGGTGGGACAGACTTCAAGGACACACAGAAGCAAAGGGCTATTTCAGAAAATCTCACCCTCTCCAGCCTCCCCTCCCACCCCAAGCACTGCAGGAACCATCCAGGGCTGTTTTCCCCTGGGAAGACTGAGGTAACAGTATTTCTCTTTATTTCAGTATTTCTCTTTAACACAGCTCTTTATTGCATGCAGTACTTTGGAGCCTCGATTGCTCCTTCTGCACAGCTGGAGAGAAAACACACATTGGCTCACGAATGCTTGTTCTGAGTGGCCCAGGAGCAGCAGGCAAAACCCAGGGCTTTGCCACCACTTTGTGTTTAATGAGCTTCGGAAAAATATCAGTGGCAGGACCCAGGTAGATAATCCATCAAACTCAACCCAGCCAAACACACATCCACCCTCTTAGTGCAAGACATTATGGGAGAGGCTGCACACTCCTTTTAATGGCCATGTCATCACCAGGCCAGAATTAATGCTCGTGCCAGCAGCATTAATTACCCTCACTTTGATTTCTCTCAGGGATAAGGCTTCAGCAGCCCGAAGCCCTGCAGCCCCTCCTTACAGCACACTCTTCTCAAGGAAAAACTGTGATAATCAATATTGATTGATCGCTGCGCTCAGTCCCACTGCTGCTTCTAAATCACAAAAAGCACTTCATCAGATAATGCATCTGTTTAAATTTACCAAAGAAGAGGCAGTTACACATCAGCTTCGGGGGCCAGACATGCAAGAGTGCACCGACGACTCCTAAAATAGATGGAAATAATTAAATGCCTGAAAAACACAAAGCAAACAGGAGTGCTGACACAGATTTGACATTGCTGGCTGAGCAGCAGGCTGGGGAGCAAGGATTAAACTCCCTTCAAACAGCTGGACTTGTGCCTGCCCCACCATCCACGGCGCTAAAACTTACGCCAGCTGTGGGTGCAGGGACGTTGTTGGGATTCTGGGAGAAGAGGCAGCAGATTTGTCTTCTTGAGCTGTTAATTAGCACAGGGGTGATGTGGGTTTAAAATCCTTTTCTACCTGAGACATGG
This sequence comes from Thryothorus ludovicianus, assembly GCA_013397245.1. Lineage (NCBI taxonomy): Eukaryota > Metazoa > Chordata > Aves > Passeriformes > Certhiidae > Thryothorus > Thryothorus ludovicianus. Next base: position 55,366 of record VZTB01017704.1, on the reverse strand, counting down.
CACGAATCCCTCATTCCCCAGCTCCCACGAAAGATTCCTAAACAAATAAACTTCAGGGATGAAACAAGCCCAGGAGTCTGGATAAATATTTCAGGAGGAACAAGTGGGAGCTCACCAGCTCCTGAATCCCAGCTGGATTTCAGCCTCACACTTACCTGCTCAATAGTGATAAACTCAGCAGTAGAAAAGCAGATATAAAGCAGAATTTCGTCACAGAAAATAAGGCAACCACAGGTGAGTGGGACAGGAATTAAGGATGGCAGAACCCACAGTCATTTCTTTGTGGGCACCCGACCTCAAAAATAAAATCCAAGTTCCCCAGGCATGCAAAAACTTGTAAATGTTCTACACTTAGAGTAAAATATTTATTTATTTTGATTTCCTTTAAAGACCAGCCCCAGAAACCCAACCTTCAATAATTATGGGAAAGCTTGTTCTACACAGACATAAAGACTGTCAGGCTGTGTTGTCAGGCTATTTAGAGAAAAAAAAATAATCAAAAATTATCCCTGAAGACCATTTTCCAGCAACATTATCCTAAAATCTGCCATTCTGTATGATCAGGATGGCGGTCAAGTGTGCTGAAAAGAGGAGCTCAAATTTATAGCACCCATGTGCAATATGGGCTCATCAAAAAGTATTAAATCATTGCTCAGAAAAATAAACAGAGTTCCTAACACCCATGCAAGGCCACACTTGAAAAGTATTTTATTAACAAAATCTAAAATGAGTTAAAAGATAAAAAATAATTAAGCCTGCCTATTTTCCCTTGGCTGTTTCCTCTAGATTTGATTGTAACTTTGGAAAGATAAATGGCATTTACTCCATCAGGCAACAAGCATTTTCTGTGGCTCAGCTGGGCTGCATCCATAGATCTTCCCTGAAATCTGTGGAGCCCCTCAGCCCCCAGTCCTGGGAGCTGCACTTTCAAGGGCATAAACTTGACACCACATAAATATTATGTGCTTTTCTTACACTTTGTAGCTCAGAATTGATTCATTCTCCAGCACAGTTTCGGGGCTGAGTGCAGCATAACTCATCTCCAGCTGGCATTTTCTCTGTGAATAAAACACCAAGCATCCCTTCACCCAGGGATGAAGCCTCCAAGAAAATAACAACACATCTTTCTCCTGCTCACCACCACAACCCTTTTTGGGATTTTCCCTCAGACTTTTTCCATTCCAAAGGAATAGTTTTTACCAATTCCTTACCCTTCTTCTTCTCTCATTTAGTTTTGTTTTCACCAGAAATTCTGTCCCTATCCCAAGAATTCCATTTTTGATCATCTGAAACAAAGGTCACCTGCAACCAGTCTCTGAGAGAACAAGTAAATCCTTTGATATTTCCTAATAACTGGTTGTACAGTTAAAATCTGAAATGAGAAATTTATTGTTTTCAACTGATCAACCTGGTTGGCTTAAAAAAATAATAATAATCATTATTTACAACACGAAGCAGAATTCAGGTTACCCTGGAAGCAGGCAAGTCCCACAAACACCAGCAAGATGTCAGTGGGATGACACAACAATGCCAGGGAATTTATTCCTTTAATAGTTTTCAAATCACATCCATGGACTCCAGTACATTTCACAAGATTATCTCCACACAGAGGGGTTGCTACACCTCCCTGATCTTCCACATTTATCAGCATTTAATTGATATTGGAATTTAGCCTTTCCAAAAGCAGTGACACCTCTTTGGGGAATACACCTGCAAGAGTTCCTCAGAGCTCAGGTGTGTCCTGAAGGACACATTCTGCTGGAAGGTGCTCTTGGATAAGGGTTGGTATTTCTCCACCAAGTGTCCCTATTTCACATTAAACCAGACTTCAGGAACTCTGGTTTTTCATGTGTGGTTTTTAATGAGTTTCAAAGTGATGCTCATCAAAACCTTTTAGGTTCAGGTTTCTTATTTTCACCATAACCCCCAAAGGATCATTCTGTGTCCACACAGCTCCTGGAATTGCTTTCCTCTGATTCCTGTCTAATTTTCTCAGCTGACATCTTCCAAATTCTCACAAATCCCCTACTCCAGTGTGGGCTCCCACATCTGGCAATCTGGATTTGCTGTGGGCAAGTCCTCCCCACACGCCTTTTCCAGGATGTTTTATTGCACTGTGTCGAGTGGCTCCCCTCACTGAGACAGAGCTGCTCACACTGAGGTGTGGGAATTGCTAGAGGAACTCAGAATCCCTTCTGACAACTTCTCAGAAATGTCACACTTTATTTTGTATCACCTGTGTGATGAGCAGAAGTTCTTCCACGAGGGATCCTGGCCCTGAGTGTTCCCCAGGGGGCAGTGGGGTAACTGTGATCCCTCACAGACTGCACAAAAGGGACTCTCTGAGAAATCATCTGCCACTTCTTTTCCCATCCCTTTTCCCTCCTACCCCTCCCTTTTCTCTGCAATAGCTTCCTCTTTTACCAAGGAGCCTCTCCCTGGTCTTTCAGAGATTTCTTGGGAGAGAGTGCCACCTCAACAAGCCCTGAAATAAGAGTTGCCTCCTCCACCTTCAGGGATGATGGAAACTCTAAACACATTGACAAACAGCAAAGGTCAGCTGCTTTTAAAATGTCATTTTGAATGCCTTAAATGGGGTATGAATTGTAGAAGTTCATCTACAGATGCATGATCAAGTCCCTATTCTATAGCTACCTATATTATAAAGGTCAAAGCCTGCTGGATTTTTTTTTTTTTTGCTGTTTGGCTTTGCTTCCTCCTAAGGGATCAATAAAGTAACTCATATTTCCTTTCTTTTTTAACTGTGTTGTTGAGAGTATCTTATCCTAGGCAGTGAACTGCTGGCACTACCTTTTTTATTGCCTATAACCTTTAAAAGAATAGATAATTCAAACACCACCTCGAAAACAAGCCATAATAAAATGCAGCACGAGAAAAACCGCACAGAGTAAAACTTCCAGCAGAGTCTCCTTTATCAAGACTCTTTATGAACTTTCTCCTTCTCTCTCCACCCCAGTAAGTTCAGAATAGGAACATCCCATCCCAAACCATGAGTGGTTTTGGGATCACCAGGGCTTTGGCGACACCAGCTCAGGGCACAGAACTGGGGGGATCTGGAGAAGCCAATCTTATCAGAGGTGATGCAGATCTCACATCCCCAATTTCAACAGAGAAGCTGCTGCAGGAATACCTTGGTGCCATTCATTTTCTCCCCTTCCTAGCTTGACTCTGAGCACAGACATCAAGCAGCCAGAAAAGCAGGGGAAAAGGAGTGTCACAAAGCAAAGCCTGCTGCTGAAGCAGAAATTTACTTTAATCCCATTCCCAAAGATGACTCATGTTCTTCAGCGGAACTTGAAAGTCAAGGTTCTCCCCTTTAAAGTCTTCATCTTCCTGCAGCATTAGTCTCAGTGATTTTCCATGTAAACAGGGAAGTTTTAATTACATAATGGGTGCTTCTGCTGTTTTCACAAGAATTCCTTTATTCAGAGGCAGTGCTCAAAGGAAGCTGTTCATCTTCAGAGGTCAGGTTGTTGAATAAGGTGAGTTGTTGCTCAGAGCAAGTGAAGGAACGTGGAAGTACATTTTAATTAAGTGTCATAATCCATAACTCCAGGAAATGCTTGTCACACTCCCTTAACCCTGGCCAGACTCAGGATGGCACCAGGTGGTGCTTATTGGGGTCTTAGAAAAGCCATGGATAAACCCACTCAAGAAAAGGTTTTGCAAATGAAAGGAGGCACAAGGTACAAATTAATGGACTTTGATGGTCTAAAGAACAACTAAGGAACAGAATAAGAAATGAATCTTCTCCTGGAGTCTGCTGGAGCTGCCTCAGTCCCCTGAGATGACAATAGACACTGACAGCCACCCCAAGAGGAAAAAGGCACCAACATTTGTGAAGGAACTAAGTAAGGTAGGCTACCTCTAGAGAAATTCAGGGAGAGCAAGTAGACAACAAAAAAAAAACCCTGAAATTCATTGAAGAGTTCGAGGTAACCTCCCTTTGTAACACAAATATTTGTTGCATGTTACTGGCTGTTCTATTGTACAAAAAAAAAAAATAAAAATCATGTTGGCTTTGCTGTAGGCAGTTAATGAATCTCCTCAGTGCCTGGCAGCATTAATAACAGAAAAGGGTGTCATACTTTAAAATGAAATCTAATCTAGCCTGACACAGTGGATTGTTTACCTCTGACCTTCCCACAGCCAAAATCCTCTTAAAGATATGAAGAGGCTTTGGCTCATTAGGATGAGCAGCAGCAGCCCAGCTTAAGCTGTTTTGCTTGAGAAAGTTGATAAATGATTGTTGTCACGAAAGGTGGAGAAGAGGGAATCTGGGCAGCAGTGCTGGGTGCTGGGGAAGGTGAGTCAAACCTTTCAAGAGAGGGGATCTCCATTATTTTACACTCCTGAGGGGAGGATCCTCGGGAGCAGTGATTCAACAGTGAATCAAAGTGAGCTGAGATTTTATCTGGCTGTTCACGACAGGGATTGAGTCCTCCTTTCTTTTTGTGAGTCCAGCAAAGCTTTGGGCTACCCTGTTTTGGGTGCTGACAATGGCCCCACCTCGCCTTGCTCTGCAGGTGAGTGGAATGGGAATGATCACACAGCTAAAAAAAAATGGGAGCACTTGAAGAGTCTGTGATCTGCTCAGCCAAGAAAAGACTGCTGGGAGAGATATTGGCAGATAGGTAAAAGCAATAGTAAAGAGGAAGGGAATAAATGCTTATGCCTAGAGGAGAAAGAGCAATAAACATAAAGGATACAACAGAAGAGCCAAGTTAAGTATCAAGAAAAGTCTAATAAAAAGAACAGTTAATCACTGGAAGAGTTTATCCTTGAAGAGCAGGTGAGAAAACATCAGCTGAGATGTGAGGCTGTTCCAGGTGCTGCACAGGGTGGGAAGGGGCCCCCAAAAATCATCATTCCCACCCCCTCCAATGAGCATGGACACTGCCTGCAGGTTAATGTAGCCCCACAGCAAGGAGAGGAATGCTCACATTGCCATTTTGCCCGGGGACTCATTTTTGGGGCACTCCTGCCACCTCACATCTTCACATTGTGTTTAAATCTCCCTCCCCACGGAGTCTCCCTGCAGAAGACGAGCTCCCCAGCTCTCCAGCTCCTTTCCCTGCACAGCCCATCCATGATTCATCAGTTCCCCTTGTTCCCTGCCCCAGCAGCTGCCGTGGTGGGTGAGGGATGCCCACGGTGTCTCACAGCCCGCCCGGAGCTGCTGCTGGCACCACCCCAGGTGCAGCAAGAGCCAGCTGCTGCCTGCTTTTGGCTGCCACAGTGAGAAAACTTCTGTCAGCTCCACTTCCACAAAAAAACCTGGCTTTTCTCCTGCAGGTGAAGGAATTTCACATCTCTCAGCTCTGTGTCTGCCTGGTGATTTCAGGAGTGCCCCTCTGTCCCAGCAGCCAGGGGCTCTCTGCTGATTAAAGCCTTTTCCCTGGAAACCTGGAGAAGCCCAGGAAGTGTGACACAGCTGAATTGCAAACCCTGAGCGAAGTGGGTGCATTTCACACAGCAAAGCTAAAAAAATGTCAGGATTTGAGGCTGCTCCTTGGAGGCAGCCACTAATTACAGGCTCAGGTGTAGCTTTTTCCAAGGCTCTGTGGAACTCCTACAATTTAAAACAGGTTGTTGCAATGACAAGCATTAGGCTGTTTCAGGAAATAGTTGCTACCTGGGCAGTCTGTAACAAGTATAAGGCTCTTAATTGTAAAAATTCAGAAAAGAAGTGTTTTAAGTGTAGTGTAGGGATTGAGAGAAGACTTGGCAATCACTTCCTTTTGCCTCAAGAAAACTGAGGCTACAATAAAAATGTGCCACCTTTTTTTTTATGCTATGGCCCACTTCAGAAAACTTCTAAACTCTGGCTTTAGTCCAGCCTTTTTGCTAGGACAGGCTGTGGCTTGTAGCTTCAATCATAAACAAAAGTCTAAAAAGTCTCCCAGCTGTAAAATTGTCTGTTCAACACTGCAAGATTTTCATGGCTAAGTGCCCTGAGTGCATCAAAATGCCAAATAATGCTGATTTGAACTGTGTATGCAGATCCTTTTACTCCTCTTGACAGTCCCCAAACACAAAATAAATAGCTGATGATTTCAGTGTTGTTTATACTCAGAACTTCAGCAACCAAGATGAAAAAAATGCATGAGCTGTTCAGAAATCAGAATCACAGCAAACACCTGCTCCAGAAACACGCAATCAAAGGAGCAAGAGATGCTCCTGGAAGCTTCCCACAACACTCGTGGCTCTTGTGAGTCATTTTACAAACTTCTTTACCACATTATCCCTTTCTCTGCAGGCAAAGTGTTTACTTATGTTAATTAACAACTCAAAGTGGTAAAGTTAAATATCAGCAGAGCTGTCTCCATCTTCCTGGTGGCTGGAGAATGCTGCAGCCTATAGACTGGAATGCTACAAATTAAAGCAGTTTTTCAGTGTGGTCCACAGCCTCAGCCTCAGTGCAGGTATGTCAGAAGGGAAGGATGTGTAAATATTCCCTTCTTCTTCCACTGCAGCTCCAAAGGAATCTGGAAATTTTTTATTTAGAAAACAAGTGGCTATGCACTTATATGTAGCAAGCATTTTTTTTAGAAAAATAATAGGTTGTGTTGTGATGCTGCTAGTTTGAGGAAATTCACCTCTTGTTTAATGAAAGCTTTTGGAAGATTATTCAATGGAGACAGCCTGAGAAGTGTTTATATTTAGTATTTTTCTGCTGGTTATGTTTGTGCTGAATCAGTGGCTGATTACAACCTGGCCCAGGTATGGTAACAGCTCAGCTAATTTAACGTACAGCACTGAAGAAGCTTTAAAAAAATGAGAATAATGACACCATTGAGGCCTTTGGGCTGCCTGGATGGTTTCCTGCTTGGTGCCACCATCTCCCCTCATCACAGGTGGCTTTTGCTGCCCACAGGTGTCACCTGGTGAACGAGGCACAGGCGAGGGGGGACTGTCACTCACAAACCACCAATGGCACCACTGAGCTCCTTATTCCTCCTCAGTGGAGTTGTGAGACTTTCTCACACAGTAGTGAGTTACTCTGGGTGGGTAACCAAGAATTCCTGTGCACAATTTCTTCTTGCCTTCTGTATCACGTGCTGAGATCAATCATTAATTTTCATTTGCAGCTGCCTCAACAAGTTCACGACATCACGCTGATTATAAACAGCAAATTTCATTTCAATAGCCAGGCTCTGAAAACAAATTTTTCATTAGTATAATTGACAAAACTCTACTGCACTTGTCAGCATATCTTCAAAAATTATATAGAAGTGAGTGTACTGTTTAAGTAATTTGCATTCTAGTGTGAAAGGTTTAAAATGATAGATGCATGGAACATCTATATTTGCAACAAATAAAAAGCTAAAAATAAGGAGAACTATAGTGTCCAAATCTGTGAGGGATCTGATGAGAGCTGTGGCCATTGCAGAATGATTTTCTATAAAAGAAAAACCTTTTCCTACTAATTTCTGGAAGAATTGAATGGGGATTTTTTTTTTCCTGCTCATAAAATACAACCTCATGTTGTCAGACTTGGCTGCAGTTGGTTTTGACGTGGATTTCCTTACTCCACAGAAATGGTACAGTTTAATCTCATCTAGACTGTGGCTTTTATTTGAACATTTTTCAGTGGGAGAACCTAAAGCCAGCTCAGTTCACAATTATTACATTGTTCCTTTTAGGACAGGGGTCCAACCAGATGTGCTGTACTCCAGCACAGGGCAGCCCTCCCCAAAGCCATTAACCTCCCAATCCTTTTCCATCTGCCAACAAACTGTCTCTGCTTTTTTGCTTTGGTTTCCTTTGATTGTTTGTCTCGTCCAAACGAACGTTCGGACGCTGTTCTCCCAATTTCTCTGCATTAAAATATCAATGGAAATCCCTTTGTCTGCACGTGGCTGATTTCCCAGCACTGCTCTCCTCCAGCCTTTCCCCCAAAGGAGGTGTTTCTTTTCCACCATCAGCCATAAACGCCAGTGGGATGAGGAGTTCCAGCTCTTTCCATTCACTGCAATAAACCTTTTTAGCATCAGCGTGATGGATCTGCTCCAATGTCCCCAAGGACAGTGGGAAATGTGGAATTCAGGGGAAATAACATTAGACAATTTTGCAAAGTTTTCTCTGTAACGTGAGTTCTCTGATGCCATTCCAATTTTTAAATATATTCCAAAGGGAGAATATATGATCTACCAAAACATGAACAATAAGTGAGTGAATCTCTTATGGCACAAATCAGGAAAACTTTGATCCACAGGGCTCTGCAAGCATGTGCAGATGGTTACATCCTACTGATTTTTGATTTTAAATAATCAGCTCAAAATATAACTTATGAAGTTAATTTCAAGAGTAGGCTGGGGTCTCAAGTTCCAGAGTGAGCTAAGGAGAAACTCTTCCCTAATGGCAACAGATTTTTTAGTGTGAAAATTTTAAAAAAGAAGAAAAAAATGTGTCTTGCTTTTTGTTAGCTAGTAAGGATTTTAAAACCCATTTTGGACTTGGCTTCTTTTCCTGAATTTCTAATTTATATTTTGTTTTTACATCCTGGGTGTCTTTTTTTTTGGCTGGTTTTAAATTCCTCGTGTATTTGCTGATGAGGAGTGTTTGTATCACTTTTGGATTGGTTTGGTACAAATTGGATTTTGATTTGGTACAAATCTCCTGCTCCAGGGCTTCTGTTGCTTACACATAGGAGGGAAAACAAACTTTCCCTTGCTTGAGTTTGGTTTAGAGAGGGTGCTGGAATAGGCAAACACTCCCATCTCTGCAGAAGGGCCAGAAGGGGAGGCACAAGCTGTGCTGAAGCTCTGATTTTTCAGTCTCGGGGTGCTGGGTGTGTTGGAATTGCTCCTCAGGAGCTCTGAGCCCCTTCCCCACTCCCAGCCTTGCAGGGTCACTGGTTCAGCTGCAGGGAAATTTCACATCCAACAGCCCTTGGGGTTTGGAAACGCTTGGTCTGAGCTGGGCTCACATTCCCTGTGCCCCTGCGTTGTAATTGTTGAGCTTTGTGAGTTCTTGGCACTCCCCAGAGAACAAAGCCTCTGTTGGTAATTTCTCAGTGAAGCATTAAAAGATCTGTTTAAAGATCTGTTAGAAACCAAGCTGTGTGTTTGTCCATTTTCGCTTTACTGGCCAGCAGTGTGTAATAATACTTCAAGATGAAAGATGATAACTTCACAGACACAAACAAGTTGGAGCAATAAATGCATTAGTCAAGCACTTTGCTGAGGTGCACAAGGGTTTTTTTGGTGCTAAATCCAATGCAAAAACTACACAGAGAGAGATGCTCCACTTGAGCTGAACCTATCAAGTGCAAAATATTTCAATGAGACTAAAAACTCTTCAGCATAAGTGGTTTGCTTCATACTGCAGGGGAGGATAAATGATAAAAAAAGAGATGTTTGCATTGAAACAGAGGAAATGCAATGAAATTCTGTGGAATGAAGAGGTCAAAATGACACAAGGTAGAAAAGCCACAGCTTTGAAGGCAGCTTTTAGTAGGTTCAGGGAGAGTGGATGTTATTAAATATACACTGGTAGCATTAAAAAAAAGGAAAATATGGGTGTACAAGAAGTAACAAGGACAATAAAGAGGTAGAGAAGGGAGAAGGGCTGGAATGGTTACAGAATGCAATTAAAGACTCTAAAGAAACAACATGGAAAGCAATGACATGGAATAAAATGCAATTCCACCAGATGATGAGCAATAGGAAGTGTTTCCAATGGGAGAAGAGTAAAGTGTTGATGAAGGAGACTGTGGGCTTTTCAAGGCAAAGAAAATAATTTCTAGACAATAGACTCAGCCTCAGCAAGAAAAAAAAATATTAAATAAATTCCCTGTTTCAGTGTTCATAAAGGATATGGAACAGATGCCAAGAGCAGATGTACAGTTTCCAAAAGAAAAAAAAGAGAAACATTGCAGAAAATCATTGCTATAACAGCTGATCAAGAAATAAAACAATCTCAGCAGTGGGGAAGAAAGCCAAAATTAAACAAAGATTCATCTCACTCTTCAGAAGACATCCAGAAAGGAAATATGAGCCTGGGTCACAAATGTTAAAACAGGGAAGCAAGGATAGACTAAAGGGATATTAAATAGGGATATTAAACTCAATGCCCCAGAGCCTCATCTTTCAACTCAGAGAGAATGAGAGAGAATGAGCCTTAACTTTGTGGTTTTCTTATAAATGGCTTGAGGTGTTATGACAATAGAAGTATCAGTTTAAAAAGAAAAAAAAAAAAAAAGGAAAAATAAGAATTTGTTTTTGTTTATTTCCTCCAAAACATCCATTTTGTGGCTCCTAACTTTCTGGATCGTGTCTTCCCTCTACAGCACTACATGTGGATCAAATACATCATAAAATAATTGGTTTTTTCCATTTTGGCACATTCCAGCCACTGGGTATTATGTTTTCAAGATGAAGAAGGACATTTTTCCCTTGTGTTCCCGTGCTTCATAGGATTTATATCAATAAATATGAGCTGGTAGCTGAGGGGAATTGTGCTTTGCAAAGTGGCTATCACAAAAGTAAAGCATCATGGCCTAAAATTAAACTTGGGGTTTGGGCTGGTTTCCAGCGGCGGGATCCAATTACTGGCGATGAAAGGAAGGGAGCAGAGTAAATCAGAACAAAGTTATTCCTGCAGCCAGAAACCAGAGCTGTGCAAAACCTCCTGCATGAGGTGGGGCACAGTTTGAGCATTTTGATTTGGAGCACCAGTGAGTTAAGGAGGGAGCTGCTGCAAACGTTCTGGGGAAAACGCTTTCCTGTCAAAAAACACTCAAACTAACAGGACTTTGCACTTCAGCTGAAGTTGAGTGGATTGTCTTGAATTTCCTTGGGAAGCAGCCAAAACACTTCAAGAAGTTACAGTAAATTCATAAACTTTTCAAGAGAAAAATAAGGTGCATTATGATATCTGCAGGGAAGGAAAATGTCAGCACATGAAAGGACTTGTGCAAAAATCAAGTATATTAAATTTAGCTTAGGAAAAGGAGTCAAAGGTTAAAATAGAGAATGGAGAAAATGTTGTGTGCTAGGTGCCAGGTGATATCTGAAAGCCATGGGTTACATGGGTGTGACAATATGTTTTGACTGGTGGGGGACATTGAAAATATAATTATCACTGGATTTCTTCCTCCTGTTATAATTCTGCAGTCAGAACAGCACTGGGGCTGTGTTCTGCAGCCATTCCTATTAGTATGACCAAAATCACTGGCAGTTTTCTTTGCATGGATACATGGCACAGATGGAATTTCCTGCATTAGTAAGAAATCCATGAAGAAAGGAGGATTCAGGACGTCTGGGACACCTGCACTGGCTACTGCTGTTTTTCATTTTTAACAAAGAGTGGAGATATTTTTCCCCGTTTCAGAGGCTGAGAAGTAGAAACCATTTAGTGCAGAGGAGTATCCACCCAGAGAAAGGATAACATCATGGCCACTTCAGTAAACAAGTTTTGAAAGAAAGTTGAGAGGGAATAAAAATAAGATTTAAGAGGGAGGGAGAGTCTCATCAAAGTGGGTACTACGTGGGAGGGAGTCGTGTTTGTCTTTTTGCTCAGGGTGCAATAACTCCCTATCATTTCCTGCACTTTATTAATAACTGCTCTTCTGTTTAAAAATATTTTAATCCCTTTCATAGCTGGAATGACTCACCAAGTCTTTTTTCATTGTTAAAGATGATTTCTTCCAGTCTCTCAGCCACCAGAACAGCTTCCCTGGGGAATAGCATGGTGCTAAACCAACACTATGTCTATTTTGTTCCCTCAGATCCAGCCTAATTATTCTCATTAAGCTTAACAGACAGCTAAACATCTACGGTTATTAAAAATAAAAGAATCAGAAAGCAATGCTGTACTCTGAGCTGTAAAAGAGATGTGAATCTGTCAGAAACAAGAGGATGCCTGCTGCATCACATGGAGATGTGCTGCTATTTTATACCCCAGGAATTTTGCCTGTTCTTGCTCTCAGCATTCATGAATAGATAATCTTAGGGAGGCTCTGTGCTTTTCCCAGTAAACTGTGCAGGGACCCTCTACCCTGCTACCCCAGCTGGAGCCTCCAGCTCTGGGGTCCCCAGCATGGGAAGGACAAGGACCTGCTGGAGGGAGTCCAGAGGAAAACACCAGATTGATCAGAGGATGGAGTAGCTCTGCCTTGAGGAAAGGCTGGGAGAATTGGGACGGTTCAGCCTGGAAAGGAGAAGCTTCAGGGTGACCTAAGTGAGGCCTTCCAGTAGCTGAAGGAGCCGATGAGAAATATGGAGAGAGACTTTGGACAAGGACCTGGAGTTACAGGAAAAGGGCCAATGGATTCACACTGATAGAGTTGGTTTAGGTGGGATATTGGGAAGGAATTGTTCCCTGGAGGGTGGGCAGGGCTGGCACAGGGTGCCCAGAGCAGCTGTGGCTGCCCCTGGATCCCTGGCAGTGCCCAAGGCCAGGCTGGACATTGGGAGCAGCCTGGGACAGTGGGAGGTGTCCCTGCCATGGCAGGGTTGGAACCAGGTGGTATTTGAGGCCACTTCCAAACCAAACCACTCCAGGATTCTGTGCTAGATGGAGCCCAGCACATTTGGTTAGAAGAGAGGCCTGGTCCCAATTCATGTTTTCACCCTGGTTAATTGTGACCCCACAGCTTCTCCCTCCTGTGAGGGGTGAGGAGCTCGAGGAGAGGCTGCAACTCCTGCCTCCTCCCCTGCCAGAGCACAGGGAGTGCCAGAAGCCTGCACTCAGGAGGGGAGGCTGGTGACATATGGCACTTCCCAGTGATGGAAAATGTTGCTTTCCCCAAGCCTGAATCCCTTTATTTCCATTCTCTCCACCATGCCATGTCCTGGTGCAGAGCATGTCTCACACTGTCACTACAGAGGATGGTGATGCCTGAGGTTTTAGCTTTTATATTTTTTAGATTCTGGCCTGTTTTGGTGGGTAGGTTTAGGTTTCATATTCAGTGCTACTGAGTTCTCTTCACAAAGTAGAGAGACAAAACAATTCCTTCTCCAGCTTGATACCAAGGATAACTTTCAGGCCCAAGAACAAAACCAATGGTTAAGTGAGAAGAAAAACCAAGGAGGATGGAGCTTCTTAACCTGGAGCTGTAATTGGACAATTAATTCTAATATGTTAATGGACCAGAACTTATAAAAGTGTGGGACCTTGTGATCAGGTGTCCATTTTGTGACCATTTTGGGGCACCTTAAGTGTAGTCCAGCTGGAGTCTTGTGCAGCCCAAGTGTACCCATTAAGGCCTTTTAATAAATCCCTGCTTTATCTTCTTGCTCTGTCTAGTTTCTGTTCCAAGTCAGCGTCCAGAAGGCATCAATGGGACCAGGCCACCACAGCTCCTCCTGCTGTGAGCTCTTCCAGCTGAGCCCAGAGATGTCATCAAGTCCCAAAGGTGGTGTGAGGACACAGTTCTGACTGCTGGGCTCAGGCACAGAGGCTGGTTACATGCAAAAGGGTGATTTTATAATTCTACATCAGACAGGAATATCTTAATTTAAAAGCAATTCTTTTTGTAGCATATCAAAGTTATTTCCCTGCTTGTTGTGTATGTCAGTGCTGTATGCAGAGAAAATTAGGCCTAAGGGATGGTGGCTCACCAGTTTTTTTATCTGAAGTCTATGAGAAAGGAAAATGTGGTGGAGTCTCCGTTTTTTTGAGATCTGTGTTCCAATGCATCAGGACAATAACTCCCTGAGAGATAGGCTATACTTCAAGTGTGCTTTATGAGCTGAAGACAGAATTATTGACTTGGTTCCTTTAGCCTGTGTTGTGCAGGAGATCAAAGAAGGTGTGTTTGCAATTGTATTCTAGGAACCTGACCAACGCCAATGTCACAAATCCAACATAAATAAGCAGTGTTTGCCACCCAAGAAGTCACAAAGATGGTAAAAAAAACCAAAACAGTGACACAGACAAAAAATGGAAATAATAGGAGAAAAAACCTGACAGCTTTCCAAGTGTGAAATTTGTTTGAGAGTAATTATGTAAGAATACTATGCATAGTTTATTCCATGCCAGATCTCCTGGTGAGTGTATAAACATATTCCTGCTGGTAATGTTTCCACTCAGAAGCAAATTGCCATTGCACTACTTAGAAAAATTGTCAGCAGAGAGGTGGAAAAGGTGAGAATTAAGGTTCTGCTGCAGAAAAGACAGCCCCAGTATGAGCAGTGAGCCAAGCTCTGGCACAGCCCTGCAAGAAGATGTTTGAGGAAGATGCTTGGCCCAAATTACTTGATCCCAAGATGAGGCTTATTTCTCCCAGGAAGGAGAAACTGGAGCTACCTGTCCTCCTCTCACCCAGAGCCAAAGCACTGGGAAAGCTTCCTCAGGGTATCCAACAATGGGGGCGTTGCTTCAAGTTTGAGCATTCCTTCTATTCAAATCTAAATACAATGGATTTTATCTTCACTGGGCTCACTGGGGCCCTTGAATGTCAGATCTGTAACCCAGCAAAGCAGATCCTCATCACTCCCCATTGTTCTCCACCAGATGAAGATCTTCCATAGAAGCTGCATAAATAGGCCATTCATAAAAATATAAAAACATCTTCTAGCAAGACAATAGCCCGACATCATCCCTGGTGAAGTTAGCAGAGTTAAACATGCAAAGAATTTCCCTCTCTCCTCCTGCTCCAGAGCAGAATCCCAACCACCACCATCTCTGCCTCATCTCCATTTCCATCACCACTTCATAAAAACTGGGAAATAAAGATCAAGAGCAAAGGCTTTGGTTACCTGGAGAGCTCTTGTGCTCATGATGCAAATGGATTGTGATAATGGACAGTAAAAGAGAGTCTCTTATCTTGTCCTCTTTAAGAGGACTTCTTAGGAGATTTCTTTGATGTTTGCAAATTGGACAAGTTATTGATTTTGCTATTCATGATCCCATTTCTTTTTTTACCCTTAATCAGAGTTTGCTGCTTTCCTCTATGCTCTGCATGGCCAGATGGGAAGCAAATGGAGCACCAGGACAGAAATGAGGGGTTAATTTAACCCAAGAGTTGGTTTCCTCACAGAATTACCTGCATGGGAACATCCATGAGTGCTTAGCCTTCCCTCTTCCACATGTGCCAGTTGTATTCTGCTTTGCTAAAAAACTGAGGAAAAATTGAATTGTTCATCACAAGCCTTATTTTCATTTGGTTACAGGAGGGGTTTCCTTTGGTTTTTGCTTGATAAGAACAAAATGTGAGAAGTGTAAGAAGGATGTGGATGTAGCCCACTCTTTTATTCACATATTTCCGAGTTCTTTGACCCTTTCTTGGACATATAATGTTTTATTTATTTGTGCCACATCACTGAGAGCATCGTGGCAGCCCTCAGTGGTGATTTACTGACTGGGCACTTCTTCAGGTCAGCATCTGCTTTGCACAAAGCAGAAATGTTCCTTCTACCTGATTAGGCACCACTGCAAGAGAGCAGTGGGAGGCCAAGGATTCTCTGGTTAAAAGGCTGATTAGCCTTCCTTAAAACAAAATTAAACTGAACCAGGGGTGAACGGTCTAGAAAGTAACAAAGTGCATCTAATTGGAGCAGAAATGGAACAAACTGTGCTCTTCCTTTTTGGCTTCCTTTTATGTTTTAATGAGAAGTGATAAGCACCATGTCTGATATTATTAAAGGGCTTGAGTGGATGAGCCTCTTGCCTTGGGCCAGATGCTGCTGTCCTTGACACCAACATAAACAAGAGTTTTCCCTGGTATGGATCCAAGGAGCAGAGCCCTGTCTTACATTGCAGCAGCCCAAGTTTGAACCTTGAAAAGCCCAGGCTTCTTTTCAGTCCTTCACACAGCAATGAGAATGTTTGACCTCTCCGCTTAACCCTAAATTAAATTTGCCTCTGTTTTCTCTGGGCGGGAGGGTCAATTTGCAAAATATTTGGCGCTGCTTGGTTCCCACCAGCATAAAGTTCAGGGGAGGTCACCTCACAGCAGTGCCACAGAGCCCAGCCTTGTACATCTGCCCGTTGTCACATGTGGAGCTGCACATCAGCTGTGCTGAGGACAGAATTCACATGGTTTCTCCTTGGGGCAGCTTCTTATGCTCAAAGTGCACTGAGGCTGAAAGAGAATGTGCAGGAATTCCTACAGAAATCTCTGGCTGAGTTGAAAAGGAGGCACTGAAATGTGCTGCTGTAACAGGAATGTAATGAAAACTGTAACATATAATGTTTTAAAAATTATCCAGTTTTTTAATATCATGTTGCAGATTGCTCTGCTGTCCTGTACCCTCATATTCTTGTGGGACAGCTTCAGAGAAATAAAGGTGCTGCACCAGAGATGTTAGGGATCTGCTAAAAATCAGTCTCTCTCTCATCAATATCCCTTAACTACACAACTAGGGACAATATATTAACATCCAAGCAGGGGGGAAAAAGAGGATAAAAAGTCCTTTCCTGTGTTTAATCCTAAAATTATTTCCTGTAGATGCTGAATACTCTCCTTACGGCCCTGGAGGCAATTCAGTAAGAACACATTTGACTGTACTTTGAAGCTCACCAAGGGCTGGGCTGTCCCCTCACCAAGCACACAGCTGTACAACATCCTGCACAAGGCAAGAACGAGGATCTGACTCGGATTTGAATGCCTCCTTGGTCCAGCCAGGAATCAGCCTGAGCCAGCTCCCTTGCCTTGGTGTGTTTGAGGAAGCTGAGTGGGATTCTGAGGAACTAAGCCAAGCCTTTGTCCCTCCTAATCTCCCCACTCTGAGTGAGAGATAGCAAAGTCAGCCCTCAGAAAGATGCCAGTTGTGTTCACAATGCATTCAGATTTTCAGGCTGGAGGTGTGGGGATAGGCCAATCATCAGTTCTCCATGTAATTTTTTTTCCAGAGGTGTTGTGACCTCCTGCCCACGGAGGTTTGTGGGCTGTGCAGCTGCACAGGGCCGGGATGTCAACACTGGCAGGCACAGCTGCCAGCATTGCTCAGAGGTCAAGCTCCCAAAATTATGAGACAGTCCAAGAGGGGAAGGAAGAAACCTAAAGCTTGGAAAAAGGCAGAGGGAAAAACAAAAAAAAAAATACAATTGAAGCCTAAATGTTTGTGGCAGTTCCTAAACTATGGCAAGAGGTGCTCCTGTCTCAGCAATCCAGTTCTAAGCCAGGGTTCAACCAAGAGCCAGACTTTATTCCCAACTCCATCCTCAGCTTCAGCAAGGCCAGACCTATTCTCACAACACTTGACAAAGCAGATCTATCCCAGGGAAGAGTTTTTCCAGCATGCTGGGAAGAAAAAATCTGGCAACGCCTCTGGACAGCTTCAGCAATCAAAACACTCTGGGGCCTCTCATTTATTGGTAAGATTTTCCTATGATTCCTTGTTTAGCTTTCTTTTTATAAATTTTTGTCTTTCCTGCAAAATGACAAACCCTAAATGAGTTTGCTTTATTTCTATTCTTTTAAAACTGTTCTTAACAAGGGTAGGAAGGAGCTGCAGGAGGATGGAAGAGGCTGTGGAGGGATCACTGCTGGGCCATGCCAGGGATCCCATGGCTATGGACCAGTCTAAAGTTTGGCTCCATCACTCAGGGCACAGGTGAACATTTTTTGGAGGCTGAGAGATATTGGGGTGTCCCTTTCCTGCTCCCTCCATGCCAATTGATGCTGTCCCAGCTCCATTTCACAGTGTAGGGCAGGAGTTCCCTTCTCCTGCAGAGTTTAGGAGAGCATTGAAAGATTGCTTCATGCCAATCCAGCAAGTGAAGGCTTTGAACAATTTGTGAGCGAGTGGTATTTTTATCTCTGTAGAAATGCTCAGACCTTCAAGCACAGGCTGTATTCCTGCATTAACTCAAAGTGAATGATCTCATACCCTTGAATTAAATCACTGGGGATGATGATGGTAAAGCTGACTTTATATTGATGGTGTCACCTTATTGTCCCTGCTCTGTGTCTCCTTCCCTGTGTCATCATGGCAGTGAAATCCACTGTGGATGTTCCAGCATCCCTGTCACTTAATGCAGCTGTCTCTGGCCTCACAGGATGGATGGCTCCATCCTAAACAGATTAACTCCTTCTCAGGAGCCACAGAGAGGGGATTTATTTTCCCTGGATGTGCATGCAAATACCCAGCTGCACAACGAGGGGACTCGTGGGCACATCAGGGAGAAAACACACCCTGAGAAATCCCTCCCCACATCCAAAGGCCTGCAGAGAGGAAGAGCAGGAGGAACAGTGAGAAGCTGATCCCAGCCTGTGGGGATTGCATCAGGCTAAACAATATTTATCTGTGCTCATTTATCCACCAGGTTCATGTGGAAAAAGACACAAGTGACTCACTTGATGGGATTCCTAGAACTATTAAACACTACTAAACACTATTAAACACTATTAAACTTCTGGAAAGCCCATAGCACTAAACTCTCACTAAAGTTTGTTTTTTATATGTACAGTAAACAGCAAATTCTTGAAGACAGAATTCTGTCCCTAGAATACAGGATGATATCACATGAATTTCTGTGTTTCAGCTCCACTTAATAACACTCAATTTTTCTAACCCGATGGCAAAATAATTTTTCTAAACCTCTAGCAAATTTATTCTATGCTCTCCTAATAAAAATTGAGATGTTCTGATCAAGGGTTTGATGCAAAAGTGAAAGAAACCAGTGACAATCTTTCCACTGACCTCAATAAGCTTGGATAGAGACCCTGAAATAAAAATTAATGTGTATCAGGAGAAACAGTGAGCTGGAAGTGAAACAACATAGATAAATCCATTGCCTAAAATTGCTACAGGAATAGCATTTGTCTGATGTTTGGGTATGGTTGCATTCTAAAATACATTCTCTGTCTGGTTAGAGCAAGCATTTTCCTTAAATGAAAAAAAATGGAGCCAGTCAGACTTCTCTGTTTGAATGCTGATGGCATTTTTCATTTTTATGCCATTCTCCAAAGCAGAAAAGCAAGAGATTTTGCTGAAGCGATAAGGGAATTTATACATTCAGAACAGATCTGCACTATTATGACTCCAACATGTAATGCTGAGGCAATAAAATTTATGACTGTCTTCCTCAGTGCTTTAATGAGGCATTGCAAGGCTCACTGTATATTTGCAAATGTCTTAACAGATAATGATTTTTAAAAAGTGCTGGAGTACAGCTGCCAGCACAAATGGTCATAACACCAATTATCTTTGCAGGATTTACTCATTATGTGGAATCAGAGGCAAAACTGAATCACGGGCCAGTTTTCTCCTCCTCCCAGTGAGGGAGGTGAAGGGAACGTGTTTCTCCAGACCCATCTCCCTTTGGCTTTCCACTGCTGGCATAATCCTTGCAATTAAAATGAGCCTCCTGATGAGACTCTTTACTTTTAATCCGCCTTGTTACGGGGCATAAGCGGTTTCACTAATCTGTTTTTGGCCCTGCTTTTGCCAGCACAGCCCTCCTTGTGGGAGGCTCTGGGAGTGCCTGGCAGAGGCTCACCCATGGATGAGGGGCTGACACCCCACTTGAGTGAGTGATCCTAAATCCACAATCAGCTCAGAGTCATGTGGGGCCAGGCAAAGATGGGGAAGTGACTGGATTGACAAAATCAGTTGTGGGAATAAATTCCTGGCAGAAAACTCTCCATTTCCATACATCTGTAGGGCTGGAAGTTGCAAGAGAACGAGTGGGATCTACATTGCTGTCTGTCTCCAAGCTCCCCAAAGTCTTCCATGATTTTTGAAGTGAGTCTGTTTGTTTGGGGAGGAAATGGCAACCCATTAAAACCTTCCATCCCTTCGATCTCAGTGCCAAGACATGGCCAAACCCAAGGGCCTCTTTCAGGTTAGGCCAATATATGGGGGTTTGGAGCATTTAGAAAGGTGCAAGCATAGAATTATGGAATGGTTTGGGTTGGAAAGGACCTTAAAGATCATCTAGTTCCAACCCTCTACCATGGATGAGTTCAGCTTGCTCAGGGCCCCAAACAACCTGACCAATGACTGACGCTAATTTAATTTCCCCTAAATTCTGGATCAAACAATAGGAAGTAGCAACTTCTTTATTTCTCTTCAGATATCTGTGGCCCACTGACCTCTTCAACCTCCCCTGTCAGCTTTGAGAGTGAAGGGAGAGCCCTTTATGTGTCATTTTTCCTGAGGAAACTCGACCAACCGAGGGAGTGCTGCTGAACAGGCAGGAGGAGGAGGTACCACACAAATGCTTCCTCAAATACCACCTTAGCACTGTACATCTTCACCCTCAGAGGCCTCTAAGAGCAGCTTTTGGCAGAGGATTGGGCCAGCAGCTGAAGGCTGCCCCTGGTTTTCACAGCACAGGATGCTGCTGGCTCCTGGGGGCTCTCTGTCCCAGCAGCCGTGGCTCTGTGGGACACCGAGGGCTGCTCTGCTGGGCACTGACTCAGCTCCCCACCAGAAAGGCCAGGGCTTTGCTCATAGGTCACGATGAAGTCATTAATCCTGAATTTCCCCCACGCTGCACTGCAGTTCAACCAGCTCCCACGGCCTCAGAGTTTATCTGAGCAATTCCTCCCGGCTGGTTCCACGGGGAGCCACGGACACACGGCCGGACACGGATCTGCCCTGCACCCCTCCAGCAGCCCCAGGTCATTGCCCAGCTCTCAAGGACAAACCTGCTCCGTGCTTTCTTGTCTGCTCCCACACTTGGCTGGCCAGGCAAGGCAGAAATCTGTTTGTTAATTTAGCTTCCAGGTCAGGCATGAAAGCAAAGGATGTGATGAGCTCACTGGCCTAATGTCCTTAGCTGCTTGGGTTGATTTAAGGTATGTGTTTTGGTAAGGTCCAGAGACCAATTTTTCCTGTCTAATAAAGCAGATAAATGAAAAGGAAACATTTGCCTCAAAATATTTTGTGTAAATGCCCGTGTTTTTTCTCTCTGAAATAAATGAGATCTTTATTTTTGTCTCATTCACTTGGCTGCACTTCATAGGATCATAGAACAGTTTGGGTTGAAAGGGATCTTTAAAGGTTACCCAGTGCCATGGGCAGGGACACTTTCCACTCTCCCAGGTTGTTCCACGCCCCATCAAACCTGGCCTTGGACACTTCCAGGGATGGGGCAGCCACACATTCTCTTCCATCCAGAGACAGAGCTCCATGTGAGGCTCTAAACAGTAACATTTTGGTGATTTACTTTAGCTGGAAAATCCTGAAGGGAAAAAAATGAAGCTTGTGGGTTCTCCCCATTCTCATATCCTACAATTTCTTCATAATCTTAACATTCCATAAACACGTCTACCTTAGTATATGGTGCCACTGCAGGATGAAAATTGCCTTGAAATAAGTGCTGTATAAACCATGGAAGGCAGAGAAATTCCCAATCCAGCCATTAAACACAAGAGGAAATGGTGACAAAATAGCCTGGCAGCTGCCTGCCCACACCTGAGACCAAGCAACACTTCTGGAAGTGAAGATCCCTCTGAAATGCCTGTTTTGGAGCAGCAACCCATAAGCAGGTAGAATATGAGCATTAATTTGTGGATTGCAACATCCACCGAGGTCAGAGTGAAGACTCAGCTCTTTTATGCACTCATGTTGCTAAGAGCAAGTGTTGCTTTCATTTACCAACCCACAAATCCCATGTGTGGTATTATTTCCCTGTTTTTCAGTGCTAAGAAATGTGTCTATATAAAACCTCTCAGAAATATTGCTCTAAGGATTCTGTAATTCATTGTAACTCCCAGCCCTAATAACTACAAGGTGATTTTTCATAGATTTCTAAAATTGGCAGGCTAATATTTCTTGGATCAGTTAGAAAAGAAATACTGCTCTATCCTTTCCTTATCCTTTCCTCATCAACAAGTGTAATTACAAAACCATATTTCCCCAGCCCAGGATTTCAGGATTCCCTGTCAGAGCCATTTTCCCATCCTCCAGGAGCCAATCTGAATCCTATTACTCCAGGGGGATGTCAACTGATTCATCTCCCATCCCTGATGGCCGGAACTTCCATTCCTACCTATCAAATATCTGTCACAGCTGGAATGGATGAAAAGCAGAGATATTCTCACAAACCTAAAATTGAAAGACAATTGTACTGAGGAGAAAAAAGAAGGGTACAGCAGTTTCCATTCTCCCCAGAGAGAGTGGGACAGAGGAACCCCTGAACTCTGGGGAGGGAACAGAGCATCAGCTCCAGAATAAAAACACCTTGGCTTATGGAGGGATCTGTCTGGTACCACTTACTGCTGTCATTTAATCAGCTCAGAGGTTTAACCTGCACAGGGAAACAGGCACCTGTATGCAAGTCATGAGTGTGATGTGGAAGAAAAATGAGATTCCTAAGCCAAAAAAGAGGAAGGCCCTTTGCACACAAAGGTTATGGATGCTTTTAATTCCAAAGCCCCGTGTGCCAGGGCTGCAATAATTGATGCAGGAACTTGACAAGCCAGATCAATGATTAATGGTGAGTTTGCTAGTTTTGAACCAAGAGCAGCAGCAGAAGTTAAATCCATTTGTACCCTGTCATAGGAGGGGTGTGCTTTTAAAAAGACAGGCAGAAATTGGCAGCATGCTTTACAAGGAGTCTGGTGGAGAGCTGGATTTTCTGCATCCTTTAATAACAGCTTAATTTCATTTAAGGCACGCCACATATTCAGGTTACCACAAGCACAGGGTGGCTTATCTGACAAGTGGTTGTGATGGATCTCCTGTATGTTAAACACTTTCCTTCAGGAAGTTTCATAAACATGATTGATTTCCTTTTATCCCTGTGCCATGGGGAGTTCTGTTGCAATTCCATGCACTTTGTCAGAATTAAAACAAAAAATCCAGGCAGGCAGTACTGAGCAAAATGGAATGCAGGCAGTGTATGTCACTGCTTTTGGTGGGGAAAAAGGGGTGGTACAATTCTGACCTTTTGAAAGATCTTCAGCCACAGGTGGAGCACCCCTTTGCCTGGATGGCAAGTGATCTACAATTTCCAGTCCTGCTCTCCTAACTGTTGGATGTGAAACCAGGATTGAAGCCTTAGGTTTTAGCTTTTATATTTTTTAAATCCTGTGCTGTTTTAGTTGGTAGCTTTAGGTTTCATATTCAGTGCTACTGAGCTCTTCACAGAGCATGGAGACAAAACAATTCCTTCTCCAGCTCGGCACCAGGGCCAACTTTCAGGCCCAAGAACAAAACCAGAGGTGAAGTGAGAAGGAAAAACAAGGAGGATGGAGCTTCATAACCTGAAGCTGTAATTGGAAAATTAACTCCAATCTGCTAATGGACCAAAACTCATAAACATGTGAGACCTTGTGACCATTTGTCCATTTTGTGCCCATTTTGGGACATCTTGGGTGTGGCCCAGCTGGGCTCTGGTGCTGCCCAGGTGTGTCCAGTGAGGCCTTTGAATAAATCCCCAGTTTATCCTCCTGCTCTGTCAAGTCTCTGTTCCAGGTCAGCCTCCAGAAGGCAACAGGATGAGCCCTGTAATACTGCTAATCCCAGGTATAAAGTAATCAAGAGTTAATCTTCAAGGGGAATTATCCTGTGTCAGCAGAGGGCTCCTGACTTGTGCACACAGGTCAGGATTTGACTCATTTGTGATGGCTCACACTAGAGATGCAGCAGTGATAAATGTGGCAAATGTATTGTGAGCAGCAGCACCGTAGCTGGATGGTGCCAATGGTTTGTTCTCCTCAGGAATGTTTTTTGGGAGCACCCTCAGCCCTCCCTGTGGTGCAGGGCATGGTCTGTGGTGCCACCATGGCGTGGCAGCTGTGTTTGAAAGCAATGCCACAAAACTGTCCCATCAAGCAGGATACTCTCACCACTCACATCTTTACCATGTGAACCCAAAGCCAAGGTAATCAGAGCACAGACTTCTCCTTCCCTGCAGGAATATTTCAGCCTGTTGCTGAAATATTTTCAACATAGTGAAAGGTTAATGTATGCATTGCCATGCATGTAATTAACACTTCTTCTCCAGCAGCACATCACCTTTTAAAATTAGCATTGCTTTTGTCCATTTGTGGAGGGGCTGGCATTTCCCTTCATTTTGTTCATATCTTTAATTTACAGCACTGTTTTTCTGTCCTGCAAGTGTATCCGCAGCCTGTGCCCAGACCTCATTTGTGAGCCTGAGCTGATTTCTCAGGCTGTGCTCCGGGGGCACCTGGCAGTGCCCAGCCCTGGGAGCTCTCCCGAGGCAGCCTGTGGGCAGGGAAGGATGCTCTGCAGTGTTTCCTGTGCACCCACAGCTCCCAGAGCCTCCCCTCAAGCCTCCTGCCAGTCCATGCCCGCAGCACGAGATGCAGCAGCTCCTCTCTGCCAGCTGTTCCAGGTGTCAAAGCCCTGCAGCACCCAGGGATGCTCTAACCCACCCTGCCCCTCCATCCCTGCTCCCATCTCAGCTCCTCTCGTGACATTTTGACATTTTTGGTTCATCTGCTGAGCTGCTCCTGCTGGTGATGTGTGTCAGTGCTCCCAAGGGATGTCAGCCGATTGCTGTGCTGCTGCTTCAGCTTCTTCTGGAATGATCAAGGCTTTATTAGACCCTGACTAGGAGCTGACTCAATTCGGGGCTGATTGAAGCGTGCAGCCCATTTAATATCTGAGAGCTCAGTGTTGGAAGTGAAGCCATCCCCAGGCAGATGGTGACTGCGAGCGTGTCACTGCCCTGGGTCACACTCCATCTCCATCTCCTTGAATCCACCCATTCTGTGAGAAGCAAGGACAAGATCATTTCCTGGTTTGTGTTTTTATCTTTTTGACAAGTTTTTGAGCAGGCTTTCAGGAGTCACCAGCATGTTGTCTCTCTTGAATCAATGCTCAGTTCCTGAGCAGTTGTCAGGGTCCTCTCCTTTTTCTGTTCCACACTTTGTCCCTGAGATCCCAGGGCTGCTGAGGGGGCTGGGACAGGGAAAGCACAGCCTGTCACAAGTTTTTGCAGCCAGGAATGGAGAGGGAAAGCAAGGGGAATTCTTGGAGGCCGATTTATCCCATCCTGCTGTTTGTTTCCCCCTTCTTCTGGCCCTGCTCCTCCACAAGAACACTCCAGGCTGGGAAGGCTTCACAGCCTTCCCTTGGCTTGGTGGTGGAGGTAAAAAACGGGACTAGAAATGCCCTCAGGAGAAGGAGGACACCATAAAATCATTCCTCCTCCTGCTATTCCCATGGCTGCATTACCCTCCACAATAGGGGTGATGAGTGCTCTGCTGTGGGAGTTCTCTCCCTGCAGACAGGATGCATCACTCCCTTCCAAGCCCCTGAGGAGTTTCAAAGTCAAAATATTGGGAGAAAAGAACCAGGAAAAGGGTCTTTTTCTATTGTAGTTTTCTCTGAATTATTTTTTTACCATCATAGGAAAAAAATTTAAAGAAAAACAAAGGAGAAGGCTTTCAAAAGACCAAAAGAAATAAACATCAACTGAAGTTCCTTTGCTCCAGTTGTCAGGCTTGAAATTTTTATTACTTTTAACATATCCAAAATGCCTCTGGAAACCCAAAGGCCTTCTTGGGGTTTTTGTATTTCATTTTAGCTTGATGAAAAATGAGCAAAAGCCCATGTTTTTGTTTTTCCAGCCTAACACAAAAGTTCTCTAAACAAGGAGGAATATCCAGGTCAACAAAGCAGGAACAGGCTGCACCATGGAAAAATAAAACATCAGCTCAGTTTCCAGAGAGGTGAAGAATCAAAGGCCTTGTCCCTGCCAGGAATTCCCGTCTCCCAGAGAAACCCAACAAATTCAAAAATACCAGCAGAAAACTCCCAAAAATAAGGTTTTATTTTTGTTCCCCACGGGAAAAGGGGATTTTACATCTTCTGCCTCTTGCAAAAACCCGACATTTTCCTAACTGAAAGCTGGATACGTTTTCAGTGTGTCTCAGTGCTTTACAAATCATTTTGCATTTTAGTCTCCCTTGCTCCCCTGCCACGGGAAGGGCTGAATTTTTGATTTATATTTCATAGGGGTAGGTGATGATACTTTAAGTCATCTTGGAAAGCTGTTAGCACAAGGAGTCCTGCTGGAACATAATCCTCTGCAAAAACTGCCTCTTCCTGAGAGGTATTTGCAGGCTGGCTCCCACCAGCAGGGCTGGGCTAAATCACAGCCAGTCATAAAATAAGAACGTAAAGTCTGTTCTTTCCCTAAATTGACTATCTTAAGGCAAAAATCCTTAGCAGGTATTTTAGCCAGGGACTAAGGATACTTTATCCCACTTGAGTAATCCCACTCCCACTCACTAAAGTCCACATTATCTCAAAAGCAGCCCTCTGGATTTAGTCGTGCTTAGTCAGTAAAGCCCAGCCTATTTAGTTTTGTTCTTCTGCAAGTATTCAATAAATTCAAACAGATCATGAGAATTGCACCAAACCAAAAATATTTTTTAAAAAGTTATAATAATAAAGGGTATGTGGAAGGCTTCCAAAGATTCCTTAGGAAAATTCTTTCAAATTCACGTGCATTTAAAAAAGCATTATTTCATTACAAGCATGCTGACAAAAAAATGTTAGGAACTAGAGCTGGGAAAAATATTTTGGATTTGGTAAATTGTGGCAGTTCGAGTTTTTTGTTGGTTTTTTTTTTACTAGTTCAGTAAAGACCAACTTGTAAAAATCGTTTTCATCAACTGCAGAACAACCCTGACTGAATTACAGCAGCAAAAAACAGGTAAAACAGCACCTTCCTTGGAAATTTGCAGTGAAAACATCAGGCTAGCTCAGCAAACACATTTATTTATGCTCCATGTATTGTTCTAAATTTCAGCAGTGGCCAAGGTGAGCATATTTATCCGAGGAGCTGATTCTGTCACCCTTCCTTGGCTGGCATCTAAGAAATTGCACATAATTACTGGAAAATACAAGGTGGGAATGAGCTCTTCTTCCCTGGATTGAAAACCTAAATCATGACAGGTCCTTAGACTCATAAAATGATTTGGGTTGGAAGGGACCTTAAAGATCACCTTGTTCCAATTCCCTCTTATGGGCAGGGACACCTTCCACCAAACCAGGTTGCTCCAAGCCCCATCCGACCTGGCCTTGGTATTGATCACTGGGAGGAAATTCATGTAAACAAAAAATCATGGCTCCAAAAATGTGTTTCCCTCCTTCTTTGCTCCACTTTGGCTGCCCATGTCCAGCTTTTAGTCCTGCTGCATCCCTCAGTAGCTGCCAAACCTCCCAAATGCGTCCTCCATTGATTTCCCTCTTTTTTGCTGGATCCTGCTTTAGCCTTTTTATGCTGCTGGCAGCTGCAATAAAATATGCAAACTCATGAACTCTCAGGGCTGACTTGAGCTCATCGAATCTGGCACAAAGGCCAGCAAAGGGCAGAACCTTCTCCCTGATGGATGTACAGAAAATGCTCCTTTCCAAAGCAGGACAGCCACAAAATGCTGCAGAAAATCCCACCAGGCTCCACTGAGGACCACAGGACAGGGCAATCCCTCTTGTGAATTAAGAACAGTTGAGAGCAGCAGGATTGTAAAGGACAGGAAGATGCAGGAGGTGGGGAAGCTCCAGCCTTTTTTACATGGTCTGTAAAAATAAATTCATGAATAAAAAATTGTCTCTGGGTGACCTCATTGGCCACGCTTTCATCTGTAGACACTGCAAATTGGGAACAACGAGGCACTTCAGCAAATTGGAAAAGTCACTGAAATAGAAAGAAGAGGGAAACTGTTTCAAGCAGAACATTGTTATTTTTGTCAAGTGTTTACCAAAATACAAGTGGAAAAATTATTTTGAAAATCCATCTAACTCTGACATCACTCAAGGCTCAGCCAGGGCAAGGGGGATGTGAAGCAGTTTTTGGGTAGATGTGATTTACTCGGTGTTAGAGATGGATGTAGACTGTCTGACTTCATCAGGTTAATTAATTATACACTAGCCCGAGTCAGATTGGATAATTGCATTTCTAATTGATCAGCAGTCTTACCAGAAGGTGGATGCAAGCCAGATATTTTAGAATACCCCCACTATTCCACTTGCTTCCAAATAGAAGTTTCAGCTTTGAATTTGAACTCAGAGGAGCTCCCAACAAAGCAACAAGCACCAGTTTCTCAGTGGTGATGCCTTCTGGGCTATTTGATGCTTTAACAGGGTGGAAATTCTGCCTCAGCAAAGAGGGGCATCACTCTGAGGTAATTATAGATACACACCTTGAATGTCAGGGACTTGCCATAACAGATCTACATTTGAGAGAGGGTTTTTTATAAATAACGTGGCACTTGGCACATCTCCCACTGCAGCAGGGAACGGGGCTGTCATGCAAACATGCAAACACATCCTCACGGAGCCTTGGAGCCCTGCAGAGCCCCAGGAGCGGCCGGGCTGACGCTGTCATGTCCTGCTTTTGGAAATGTGTTACCAACACTAAATTTGTTCTGATCCCATCCTGGCTTTGCTGTACCTAGACGAGAAGAACCCTGGGTCAGGAGCTGCTGCCTTGTAGCTGTAACATATGGGCTCAAGCAGTGCCTGGCACGCTCTGTGGGAAATTCGAGAAGCGAGCTGAAGTGACGCTGCCTGCTGAACGCTGCGAGGAGATCACTGGAATTCATCGCTATTTTCATACCTCTGTGACAGGGGAAACTAACTCAAGGCACTTTGAAAATGTAGCTGATGTGCTCTGAAGGCTGAGACAATACGGGCTGAGAGCAAAGGCCAAGAGCAAATTCTTTCCGAGGAAGCTGAGCAGGTGTTAGAGACGCAGGGACCTTCTAAAGCAGCGGGTAATGCAGCAAACTCACTCCCCTTGCACAGGCTCTCTCCTCTCCAGGATTCAGGAGGTTTTGAAGCCGGCTTTTCCCAGCCTCACTTCTCCTCCTCTCTCCATTTCAGCTTCTCCAGCCAGCAAGAAAAACGAAACAATTAAATATTTTGAAAAAGGGAAGAAAAAAAAAAGAAAAGAACGGCTGGCAGGAACTAAGGAAATTACCAACCCAGATAGAGAGCAATCTCCTTTAAAATGTCTGTCTTTGATATGCATCCCTCGAGGTGCGTTTAGGGCAGCTCCTGCTGAAATTGGTGGCAATTAGGCACTTAGGTACCTCGGTGGTACCTCAGCCTTCCCACTCCCCAGCAGTCAGAACAAAAGCTTGAGTGTGAGCCCCCGCAGGAAGAATTAGTTTGGAGAAGGGAAATGGGTTTACAAGTTGTGAACTCAGACAAGGACATTCAAACAACAAAAACCTGGCCGACTCCTTTGTTCAGGCACAAAAGCCAGCCACCATTTGGCCAAAACCTTCGGTTTTTCCACTGCAGCTCCTTAAATGAGCTTTTGCAAGGTCAATTTGCAAGGAGCAGATAAAACCAGCTGCCAGTAAGGAAATGCCATCTCATAGTGGAGAAAGGATGTGCTGGGAAGTGAGTGCAGATGCTGGGGCTTAGCAGGACCAAAAAAGTAGGAGCTGAGTGAGGGCATGAAGCTCCTGATGTTCTGTGGGGGAATCTGCCTGTGCTGGGGCTTCAAAAAAGCATGACAGAACCAAAAAGTTCTTTTCTAACACAAACCTTTATTAAAGAAACAGCACAGACTATTTCTTGCTGGACGCCTTCCTCTACTTCTCCCCTTTTCCCTAAAAAGACACATGGTTTGTGCTCTCTTTTTACTGCACAGCTTCTCCCCCAGACTTCTTCCTCACTCAAAACCCTGCTGAAGATGAAGGAGACAGGACTTGCAGAAGCAGAGGCTTTTGAAAAAAAAGTTTAAAGGAAAGTTCAGAACAGCCTGGCTGTGTAAACACTGAGAAGAATGTGAATATCTGCCTGCCTGTGTCTGAAAATGGAAAGAATGGGAGGGAACTGTTCAAGGTGTTTCAGGAGGTTATAAATAAAAATAATGAGATGGGATTTCAGAGACAAATATTAAGGCTGAATTTCCGATGGGTGTTTCCAGTGGTTCCGAGTGGTTTCTTAAGGAAAAGTGATGGATGAGTTGTCAGTGAAGGCATGAAATAGAGAAGGCACAGGGAAAGGCACATCACTCACTCAACACTGCACCACTGGGCAGGAGTGGGCACACCCAGTCCTCCTCCACCTCCCCTAAATCCATCTTGCTAACACTAATGTCAAGGTTGCTCCAGTCCCCAACCAGCCAGCAGCAACCAGATTTTTGTCACACAAATGCAGAAGCTTGTGGAAATCTCAGTGAAGTGTGTGATCCATGCTTAGCAAGGTTTCTGCTATATTCAGTTTACTAAAGTTCCTGAACCAGGTCATAGAGCC
This sequence comes from Thryothorus ludovicianus, assembly GCA_013397245.1. Lineage (NCBI taxonomy): Eukaryota > Metazoa > Chordata > Aves > Passeriformes > Certhiidae > Thryothorus > Thryothorus ludovicianus. Next base: position 25,250 of record VZTB01017704.1, on the reverse strand, counting down.
ACTCCTGTCCAGATTTCATTTCTATCAGCATCTTTAGCCTCCAGTTAGAGAGTCCCACATCACACAGAAACCATGGCTTTTGCACAGGTTCAGCAATAAAACCACAGGCCAGTTTTGAACAATTTCAGGGACAGGGCTGCCACAGCTTCTCTGGGCAACCTGTGCCATCTTCCTTTTAAAAGGTAGGAGGAAAAGCAGGAAAATTAAAGTTTCTACTCTTGTCACACGCTTTACACATGAGATTTATGAACCACACCATCTGTACATACACCAGCCCCAACCACACGAGAGCTGGATCCTCTCCAATAGTCTGTTCCTGACTGAGCCAGTGACCTTGAAAATCATCAATCTGTGCATTAAAATCAATATAATAAATTTTTATTTTTTTTAATACTTCACTATCTGTCTCTCTCAGCTGTGATGGAGATATTGAAAATCAAATAAAATTTATAATAGATTTGATTCTGTATCAAACAAATTATGTTAAAACTAATGCCACATTCCTGGATTAGGCATGTACCTTCTTGTTCAGAATTTGGGCTTTTACCTAAGGACCTGAAATCAGATTTTGTCTCAGCCCTGTTATCAGAAGGGAGATCAGAGAGATGCAGCTCTGCTTTTTTTGCCTCTGCCACTGTAGCTGGGACCTCCTATTCGTGCTGCACTGTGCCATAGGATTAGATGATAAATAAGACAGCAAAGCTTTTCTATCCCAGAAAGAGAAGACAGATGCCCAGAGATGCTTGCAAGCATCCCTTTTCCTTATTAGAATGTAGAAACATCAGTTTCTAAGTCAACAGCATTCAGCTTGTTCAGAGAAAACTGGGTGCAAAGACAGAGCTGTGTGATAAAGTTGTGTCATATTGGCTTTCCAAAAGCCAAAGGCTTTTTTTTTTTCCAAAGCCTGTTACAATTGTTCTGAGTGTTGCATCTAATCCTGAAAGATCCCAGTGATGAAACATATGAATTTCAAAGGAGGGATTACATTTACTGTAACTTCAGAATCTTTTTTCTGCTCCCTTCATGTGGATTTAGAAAGGCTTGTTTAGTTTTCATTCACTATAGATTTTAATCTCCCCAGAAAACAAGAGCATGTTACTTAGAAATTACTGAAATTGTGAAAATATTTCTCCTCCACACTGGTTACCAATGAAATTCTTGACATATAAAAGAGGGAATTAAGTCACTTTGCAGCAACAAAACACAAGTCTGATTAACCATATACTCCCCTTTTCTCCAGCTACTGAGAAAGTGTAAAAAAACTTCAGTGCTGCAGAGTAGAAGTTGGGTATTGCAATAAGCTGGAATGGCTTGGCTGTACACAGAGAGTGTAATGACCCAGCTAAAGTCAAAGAACAAATCAAAATTACTCCCAGGACAAGGATGTGGGCATTCACATCTGTCAGTGTGTGCCCTGCCCACAGAGGTGGTGATGGAAAAGCAAATTCCTGCACCACTTCTTTCTAAAAGCGTCCTGAAATCATCATCATGCGTCACTGCTTAACACTTGTCCTATTAGTAAATAGGAATGTCAATGAAATGTTAATGTGACATTTTACCACAATCAGGGCATTAATTTAATTATGTAAAGATCCTCATTAATTAGACTGTCTAATTGCTAAGTTTTTTGCTTCCTACATCTGAAATTATTAGTAGGATCTTCATGGAATAGTTTCCATTTCAATGTCTGTGTAAAGCCCCTGGACCCACAATGTTCTCCATAACCCATTTAATAAAGTGAATTACTTTCACTGACATCCACGATAGTTTGGGGGTTGTTGTTGTATCTCCTACTTTTGATTAAAAACCCCACCTCTTAACCAGGTAGCCTGAACTAGGGCTATTCCTTGATTTTACAGAATATCTTTATAAAGGGGAAAGCTTGCACGCATGATCCAAAATATATTTGACAACAGTCCTTATCTCTTTCTTGGCCCAAAATACCAGCCCTGTCTGCTGGGCAGGTGGAACAGATGATTTTTCCAGCCTGTTTGTGGTAAATGTGTTAAAAACAAGTAAATGCTGAAAAGGTTTCCAGGCTTGGTAGAGGACCATGTATTTTTGTGCTTCAGATTCAGCAGGGGATATGTTTCTATGCATTAACCACAAGTCTGGTGCATATTCCACACCTAAAGTCCAGCAACAGAAGCTCCCATTGCCATCAGAGACAAGGTCATTGCCTTTCCCAATGAATTCCAAGTTCTCTCTACAGGAGCCAAAAGCACCATCCCAGGATAAAATGTTATTCTTCCTTCACTTCAGCAAATAGATACCCAGGAGGGTGGAGAGCTGGCTTCCTCTCTTGTCAGAAAAAATCCATTTCCAGCTGATGACGACAGGGAGCAGAGAACTTTGTGATGATAAACCACCCCTTTTCCTTGCTTTGAGGAGCTCAGCACCGTGGTGAGCTGAGGGAAATGGGGCAGCAGTTGAGGTTTGGAGCAGGAGGGCTCTGTGCCCGTGGGGTGCTCAGGCACATGAGTCCCCTGATCCACAGCCCCCTGTCAGCCATGAGCTCCAACACGCAGATTATCCTGCAGAGAGGGAAGGGAACAGCAGGGACTGTGGGTCAGAAATTGCTGTTCCTGTCTGTCTGTCCTGTGGGGGGTGAGGAAGTTGATCAGCACGCTGGAGCTCCTTGCAGGGATCCCTGGGATGCAGTGGGGACTCCAGGATCTGCAGGAAGGGGGATCTGCAAGTCCCTTCTGCATGAAGAGACCACAGCCCCGCAGGCCCCCAGCTCTGTTCCCACCACCTCCTGCTCATTTGTTTTCCCATTTTATTCCTGTTCTTTCAGGTGGAAATGACTAACTCCTTCCAAAGGACGCTGGTGGAGAACAACTTATTTCTGTCTCCTGCACAGCTGGCCAGAGCCTGTACAGGAAATGCAGGTGATTTATCAGAGGCTGTTCACAGGCACAGGAGATGGGTTTCCTGCACAGCCCAGGGGCTCTTCCCTTCTTTTATTTCCTCTTCTTTCTCACTTTTCCCTTTATATGAGGGTTTGAAAATTCCTCTCCAAGAGTCCCAACCATGCTGCTGTAAAATTACTGATTCCTGTGATACCAAACAAAGTGCTCTGCCCCTTGCAATGCATTTTTTTTTCCCTGCATCTCTGCGTTTCCTCACATCTCTCCCAGTTCACAGCCTGCATCCTTCATCAGTCACAACCACAGCTTTGAGCTAAATGCAGTAGAAAACCACACGAACTGTGTGGTGAAGAAATGAATTCAGTACACATCATAAATCTCAAAAAAAGTCCCAAAAGCATCACTCATCACACACTGCACATATCCTTTGCTACCAGGATCTCGCAATCCTGAACTTAAAGGTCTCCTTCTTGAATGAGGAACTGGGTGAGTATTTTCATCAGGTACCACTGATGCATTTGCAGATGACAGGGGCAGCCCCAGGCTCAGCAGAGGGTGCCCTGATGGCACCTGCAGACTGTTTCTCACCTCAGGCCATGGCACAAACCAGGGCACAAATGTAAATTTATGAGCTCATACCCTGCAGCTCCTGCCCTCCTTAGCAAACTTCACCTTTCCCCTCACTCCATTCTCTTCCCACCTGTCCCTCCTCACAGCACCCTCACTTTCTGAAACTTTATGCCCACCCTCATTTTGGCATGGCTTTGAATTGCTAAGAGGCCTGCTTCCAAAATCTTGTTTTCCATGTTCCAAGAGATTTCCCAGTTCCCAGTAGTGTCACATTTCCCAGCATTAGGTGTTATCACAGAATCATTTATCTTGGGAAAGCTCTCTGAGATCACCAAGTCCAGCCATTCCTCAGCACTGCCAAGGCCACCACTGCCCCATGTCCCCAGGTGCCACATCCACATGGATTTTAAATCCCTCCAGGGATGGGGACTTCACCACTGCCCTGGGCTGCTGGGCCAGGGCTGGACAACCCTTCCTGCAAAGAAATTTTAATGTTTGTTTGAAATATTTAATTTCTCTGTAGCCATACAAATCTATACAACACAGGCAGTGCTGTCTGCTATCTACATGCTTCCTGGCATCCTAACAAAAATGATGTTCATGTTTCAGTGGGACTCCCCCTGCCAGAACAATTCCCACATGCTCTGTATGGGTTATGGCTGTTCTAGAGGCAACAGGACTCTGATGGTGGAGAGGGATGTGTCACATAATTTCACGAGCACATGGAGTGGAAGCACAATTCAAAATCTTTCTCTTATTAATATTTGATGTGTTGTTTTCTTTCATCTGTGCTGGAGAAATCAGAGGAGTTAAAAGAAGCAAAATTATTTAAACCCCCACTTTCCTGTCCTGAGGGACTATAAACACCATTTTTCTTCCTTGATGTACCGAGTGAAGTCACTGACAGGTACTGCATTAGGGAGCAGAAACACTCTGTGCTTTCCAGCCTGTTATAAAAGAAGGAAATGCAAACCCAGCCAGGGGCTGCAGCTGGCTCGTGGCTCCTGCATCTGCTGGTGACAGCTCACGAGTGAGCCAGGAAACAGCTGCACAGGAACGGGGCAGTGACACTGCTCAGGGTGCTGGTGACACTAAACTTCAGGCCCAGCTGATTTGTTATTCTGCTCTCGTGTTGTTTGGCTTTTATACTCTCCCTTCTGGAGTTATTTGTTGTTTTTTACCAGCTTGTGGCTGAGTAGGTCTGTGTGGAACTCCCAAGGACATAACCAGCTTCTCTTTCACTGTTGTGGGCCCCTGCCATTGTCCCACTGCAATTCCACCCAGGGAAGGACCCAGGGACAAATTTGGAGTCCTCCTGATCCTTTACAGCCCCCTTCATGCCCATACCCATCCAGAGAAATCCTCACACAGTCATTCCATAACCACTGGGCTAGTGGGTTCCCAAGAGGCAGCACTGGAAACATGTCCTGCATGCATTGACATCTCTACAGGACATCTTCCCCTCCTTGGAAAACCTGCTCAGAAAACAGGCTACACACAGGTCAAGCTGCTGCTTGGCTGAAATTGTGAGGAACTAACAGAATTTTTGATGGACCTATCACTGTAAAGCTTGAGCTTTAATTGCATTGGGTAAATCTTTCAGCTTGTGTTGGCACCAGGTCACAAAGAGAGTGTCTCAGTAACTGTGTCAGGTAGTGAAGAAGTGATCACAAAAGTCTCCAATGACTAGCAATGTACAGAATATTATTTTATGCTTAAGGAAAAACAATTAAAGCTTTGTGCAAAATCATGAGTTAGGGCTTTGAATCTCAGACAAATCTGTGTTGAGTGCTAGAGGGTGGGAAAGAAGCACCCCAGAAATGTGGGGGTACTGCTGCTCCTCTTGCTGATATCACCTCTGCAGCTCTTTTCCCTGGCAGGGAATGGCAAAGGGGATGAGCAGAGGCCCAGAGCCTCTGCTAGAGGCATCTCTCAGGTGGAGACACAGGATGGACCCCTGGGAGGAGCCTCAGAGCCCTGGGCTCACAAACCTGCCAAGCGCCTCAGTGCTCCCTTTGCAGCACAAACCTGTAATAAATTAGGTGAAAGATTGATTAGTGCAGCTAATGAAACCACTGCTCTGGAAACTACCAGGACAGGCCATGGGCTGACTGGTGAATGCTTCCTGTGGGATCACAGGGGCTGACACCAGAGCCCACAGAGAGGCACAGAATAAATGTTTCATTTCTAGCAGCAATTCTGTTAATCCAGGTAAATAGTTCATAAAATGAGTGAGAAGGAATGATACTTTCTTAAATACATTTATCTCCTTATATGGGGAAAAAAAAGGAGGGAGATTAAAAGGCCATGTACTAATGCCTATTTTCTACTATGTGTTTTAGTTTGCCTATGCCAAAAAAACATTCATTCAGGGTGGGAAAGCACAGCAAAAGACAGGAAATATCCAGTGCAAACAAGACACCAAACACTTCCAATTTAAATGCCCAGCTGGTTTCCGGCCATTTTTGTGGACACAAATCACTTGTGGAAAAATATCCATGAGAGGTATGTCCCTCCTTTCTTCCTTTCTACCTATGAGTGTCTTCATAATTCTGTATTTCCAGTACGTGCTGGTGAGTTTTACAGCTCAATAAACTCAGAGGTCCCAAGAAAGAGCATTTGTGACACCATGGTCCCAAAGCATTTCCTATAATTTCCCAACTCCCTTCTCCCAGGAGGAAACTCCACGGATCTCTCTCTCTTCAAACCACAAAAAGCCCAGTTTGCTTTGATCACCAAAACCTGGCTGAGAATCATCCAGGGACGAGGCTTCAGGCTGGGAGAGTTCATAGTTTTTTTGATTATGTTGGATATGATTTCTCTTTTCTGCCTTTGGTTCCTAATTGTTCATGGGAGGGCAGTGTGTGATCCCTTTGTAGTCTTTAGATAGCCAAAGCTGGACACAGTAGGCAATCCACACTGGATTCAATCCCAGCACACAGCAGGGGCTTTGCAAGACAGTCTTATCTCAGAAAATAAGGGATTCATGCTTGACCTTCTCATGGCAAAGAGAGTTCAAATATGAATCTCTCTGCAGATTAAGATAAAGACTTCATTTAATCTGGTCTAAAGGATGCATCCTCCTGCTAGAGTCTTCCCAGTAGGAGCAGGGCACTCACCAGTAGAAAGTTTCCTTGCCAAGCTTCTTGTTCTTTGGTGACTGAAAAGAACAGATTTAGGCACTCTCCATTAATGCAGACCTGTAATTAAAACCATGTGACACAAGTGTGATTACAAAACCAAGGAGAACGGTGCTAAGCCTTTATCCTTTATGACAGCAAAATCCTTCACTGGATCACGGGAATGAGCATCCTCCTGCAGAGCTGGGAGTTCAGTGGGGAAGACTTCATAACCACAGGATGGGTTTATTTGAGATGAGCTGTCTCTCAGTCCTTCTCCAGGAACCACCTGGAGTGATGCTGCCCAAGCTCAGGTGGTGCTGCTGGACAGACAGACAAAGAATGTGACCCCCACTGGGCTCAGCTGTCCAGCCTCTTACCCACAGAGGGAACAGAATCACTGCAAATCAC